>UESW01004215.1:1188692-1202932 GCA_900491605.1 Calamus simplicifolius | reverse complement strand
AGGGTTTAAGGTTTAGGGTTTAGGGTTTAGGTTTTAGGGTTTTAGGGTTTTTTTTAGGGTTTAGGGTTTAGTGTTTAGGGTTTAGGTTTTAGGGTTTAGGGTTTGTGTGTAATGTAGATGTCTAAATTATTATACTACGATCTATCTTGCTTAGGCACATACTATATTTGAGATCATGGCACGTCAATAGAGGGTATAGGCCATGTATGCCAGATCAAAACCTTGATCAGAAAAATAACTCAAAAGATATATAAAAAAATATGATTATTATTGCATGAAAGTTAAGAATAAAAAAAAAGATATAACCTGGTTACAGGTTTCATCATCATCCCAAGTTGAAGGAATCTAGCCGTCCATTGCTACTGCTAACATTTTCTTCTTTCAGACCTTAATAAAATGGTCTCAATAAAAAAAAATAAAAAGAACTTTGAAGAAAACTCCTTCTTTGGCTACTGCTTGAGGTCCTTCTTTTATAAAGCTTGTCTAGGACTTTCTTCTAGTCAAAATTAGAGTCAATCAAGTTCAAGATCATTTTGATATCATGAGAAAACTTCTCAAGCCTTAGTTTGCATCAAGAATCATGTGAAATTATCTCTTTCCTCCTTTTCGAATTAATAGAGTCCTGATTTGAGTGTCGTATGCATCGTTGGACTCCAAAATTGAGCTCTTTCCATCTATTTGCTCCTTTTCTATAAACATCCATAAAAAGTATTAATTCTTAATAAATTTAAAGTAATTAATATTTAGTTTAATGATTAAATTGGGATAATAAATAGACTTATCATACCCTCCAACTTAATCATTGCTAGTCCCTTAGCAATGTAATTAAAATAAAATCATGTGTCACTAAGATTTTTTTTTTTGCAAAATTAAATCCAGGCTTAAGGTTAAAAGAAGCTAGCTAGTATCACTAATTACGTATTGAGTTTTTTAAGTAAATTTCGCAGTCAGAAGTATCAGAAACTTTCTTAGAGTTCATCCATAAATCTACAGTACTTGTGTTTGTGATAGGGTTTAGGGTTTAGGGTTTTTAGGGTTTAGGGTTTTTAGGATTTAGAGTTTTTAGGGTTTAGGGTTTAGGGTTTAGGGTTTAGGATTTAGTGTTTTTTAGGGTTTAGGGTTTAGGGTTTAGGGTTTAAGGTTTAAGGTTTTTTAGGGTTTAAGGTTTTTTAGGGTTTAGTGTTTAGGGTTTAGGGCTTAGGGTTTTTTAGGGTTTAAGGTTTTTTAGGGTTTAGTGTTTTGTGTTTAGGGTTTAAGGTTTAGGGTTTAGGGTTTATAGGGTTTGTAGGATTTAGGGTTTATACGGTTTATAGGGTTTAGCGTTTAGGGTTTAAGGTTTAGGGTTTTAGGTTTTCAGGGTTTAGGGTTTAGGGTTTTAGGGTTTAGTGTTTAGGGTTTAGCGTTTAGAGTAGATTGGTCAGCATGTACATAGAGTAGATTGTGAGACTCCATGGAATTTTCATTTGCATTATATCAAATTTGGATACTAGGTTTGTATTCTAATTTTGGAAGTCTTCATAAGGCTTTGGAGACTAAAATGAATTTTAGCATAGCCTTCCACTCTCAAACAAATGGATAGTTTGAAAGAAGCATCTAGATTCTAGAAGGCATGTTGTGAGCCTATGTGATGGACTTTGGAGGTGCTTGGAATAAATACTTATCTTTAGTCAAATTTGCTTGCAATAATAGTTACCAAGGTAATATTCAGATAACTCCATTTAAAGCATTGTATAGTAGAAAGTGTAGATCTCTGTTTTAGAACAATGTTGAAGAAAGAAAAATTTTGGGCCTAGAGCTAGTACAACAAACTATGAAAAAAGTGCAACTAATAAAGGAGCAACTCCATAAAGCTCAAAGTCAACAAAAAAGCTATGTTGATGTTCAAAGAAGGAACTTGAAGTTTTAGGTTGAAGATCATGTCTTCTTAAATGTATCACTGACCAAGGATATTGTTGACCCCACATTGATTTTGATGATCACAAAATAATTAAGTGGCTAATGAGTTTGGTATGAAGCTACAGTAAAATACAGGTATTCACTAGTCATCAAGAAGAAGAATATGGATTCAAGCTCTTAACAATGTCCTTGAGTTTAGAAAAGAAGTTTTGAAGAAGAACAAGATCAAAGAAGGATGATTCAAGCTTTAATTGATTGATATTAAGATGTTTGGAAAGATATTTGATAAAGAAGAATCATGACATAAGAGCTAGCACCCTTTGATTCATCAAAATGAAAAGATTTCATATCCCTGGAAAGATTTTTGGTAATTTTGAATAAGGTAGCCAGCTTCTGTGCTAGCTAACAAGTAAAACTCAAGTCTTAGATTAGAAAACATTCTTCCATTAGCCGGCATGGTAGCCGACTAACATGAGAAAGATCACTCCTAGGACAAAGTAGCTAACTCCCATGCCAACTAATAAAAAAATTTTGATTCACAAACTAATTTTACAAAAGTCCATAATCAATTAATCAATATGGTAACTACTATGGCCTATACAGAGAGCTGACTCAAGTTAACCAGCATGGTAGCCGACTAAATCAGTGCCAAACACTCCAACGACTAGTTACATATTTTAGCCTACACAATCTTCAATGCAACGACTTTCAATGATCTAAAATGGTTAGTAAATGTTGTAATCCTTCATAAGGCTATAAATACAAGTTCTAATGAGTGCTTTAAAGAGTTTTTAAGAGCTATTAAGTGTAAAAATAAAGGAAATATTCAAGAAAAAATTTTGTCTTCTTTCTTTCCAAGAGATGATGTGCTTCAAGTGATTCAAAGTCATCAAAAGTTCATTCAAGGCTCCACCAAACAACAAAAGAAGCTTCTTCAAGTGCTCAAGCAACAACATTAAAGAAGGAGAAGCTCATTTAAGAGAAGTTCTTCCACAAATTTGTAAAGTACCATTAATGTTCTATTTGCTCACTTAGGAGCTTTCATACTTTGATACCTATATCATATCTTACTTGTTTGAGTTTCAACTTGGTTGAAACTTGTCTTGGGTATGCAAAATCCATAATTGATGGTTTGATTGGCCTTCTCATGCCATGTAAATGAGAAGCTAGCTGGATTAACTAGGGTTATAATCGTTGTGGAAACGATTAGTGAAGAAAATTTTTAAGAGGTTCGTGGGGAGTGAATGTAGGTGCAAGATTGACATCGAACCACTATAAATCTTTTATGTTTGTGTGATTGACTTCTTGTGCTTAATTACTCTTCACTTTATCTCACTACATATTATATTTTCTTATCTTGATTAAGTTTTAAAATTACACATACTTGCTGAAATTTTTAAAGAGCCTAATTTACCCCTCTCTTGGGTTGCTTAGCTGGGCAACATATATGATGAGATTTGGGATCAAAAAAAATTGAGTCTACCATACATAGATCCTTTTGAAATCTTAAGAAGAGTTGGAGAAGTGGCCTACAGCCTGACTTTTATCACTAGCACTCTATGGGGTACATAATGTGTTTCATGTTTTCATGCTAAGAAAGTATATTTCAGACTCCAGCTCTATAATAAAATTAAACCAATTCAGCTTAAGAAAGATTTAACCTATAAAGAATATTTTATGCACATCATAGACCATAAGGATCAAATTCTAAGGCATTGTAGATCAAGATGCAATGGAGTAACCACTATGAGCGAGAGGCTACATGAGAGCTTGAGGATGAGATGAAAAAAGAAATACTGCTACTTATTTGTAACTTAAATGTATGAATATGAAGGAAAATGATGATTAACTTGAATATTAGAACTATTCTGAATTTTTGTTATGCGGTTACATTTGTGTGCCATTTTCTAATAAATAATGAGTTAATTTTATGACTTGGATCACAATCATGGTATATGAGTAATGAGCAATAATTTTTAGGATAAAATTATTTTAAGAGGGAAAGAGTATAATGCCTGCGATTATGATCGCACCATTATTAGCAGAATGTCACGATCATCCCAGTGTTAATAAATTGGCAAGCTGGAGGAGGAGGTTTTGCCGCCTCCTCTGCTCATCAAGCCCTATGGAAGGTGGGATTAAAAACCCCACCCCTCCTTTTCTTTTTTAATTCCTCTATTCCCTGCCTCCTTAAACCCATTTGTTGCTTCTCGTTTCGCTTAATCTGTTGCTAATCACTGGACCTCCACCGACGCCTCCTCCACTCATCAATATCAGCAGCAGGTAGTCCCCATTTTTAGTTTGAGTCTTCATTGCTAGAGATTAGATCGTAGAAACCATTTTCCTAACCACTGTTTCATTTTAATATGAAAATAGAGAGGTTTGGCAACGATTTTCTGATGACATTTTCTCCTTGCTAGTAACCGCTTCTGGTAGGTAACCTTGTCCTCCTCCTCCCTTTGTCATGCTCTACCATGAAGAAGAGTGGTGAGAGTTATGTTGCCAGCGATCGCTAGAAAATGAGGGGTGAAGTGTGTTGTTCTTTTTTTGTGTGTGTGTGAAGAGAGCTTGGAGCCCTCTTGCCAGGGTTGGTCTTGCTTTCTAACGCATGAGAAAGAGAGAGAAGATGAGAGAGGCCAATGAAGCCGGTGGTAGAGAGGAGCAAGAGAGAAGAGAGGATTTGTGTGTGTGTGAGAGAGAGAGGAGCAAGAGAGAAGAGAGGATCTGTATGTGTGTGTGAGAGAGAGAGATGTAGAGAAGATGAGGATGTGGGTTAGCAAGAGCGCATGAAAGAGAGAGGCTTAAGAGCTGGATGTCTTTGTTTGAGCTGAAGATTTTGAGAATAGGGGAGAGCATTAATGAAAATAGTGGGAAGGTTGAAGATTCTTGTGTGTGTGGGTTTTGTCCAACCCATTTGAGCTCAGTTGAACCTAATTTTGAAGTCCAAATTTATCGTGACCCAATGTATTGGGGTATAGGTTTGAATATGAGATAATTCTAGTTTGTGAGAAAATTTTTTGTTTCTCTATTTGGACTGATATATGTTGAGATAATGAAGCTTCAAGTTGGATTCAGACTAGACTTGGTAGAATGATAGGATTTATTTTAACACCATAATTTTTGGAAATAAAAAATTTAAATATTATGTTGTAGGTGTCAGAAGCCTAAATAATTGATTTGCACGTATAAATTAGCAACAAGAGGTAAATAACGCATCTATCAGTGATTTTAAAATAACTATTAAATATGTCAATTGAGAATTTAACATTTGTATTTAATTATAGCTATTAATATGAAACATTTGGTTTATCACCGCCTCTTTACATGCATTAAATAATTAGCACTGTTATTTTAATTTCCTTAATTTTGCAAATTAATGATGCTTATTAATTATGTATGTATGGTATGTTCAACCCCAAACTTAAAATAAATAAATAAATATTGATTTGTAATTATGCAAGTTATTTTGAAAAACAATTCTATGAATTGCTTGAATATCATATGTAAGTTAAGTTTTGAAATATGAAAATGTGTCACCTGTAGTCCGCTATGTTATGACAAGATGACATGATATGATACGATACAACATGATGACATAATATGATATGATAACATATAGACATGAAACTGATATCAAGACCCTTCCTTCATAGGAGAAAAATATATGAAGGTAAACATGATGACATAATACGATATGATAACATATAGACATGAAACTGATATCAAGACCCTTCCTTCGTAGGAGAAAAATATATGAAGGTAACACTGATCGCTATCGTTGGCGGTCAAAAATAAAATCTACTCACTACTATAGCTAGTGGTGAATCGGAATGGTATCCTCGAGGATCAAGGACAATTATTTCATAAAAAAATAAAAAAAATTAATTGTAGATGATTATATTTAGACTAGTGGTTATTAAAAAATAACAACTAATTAATTAACGAAATGAGATAGCAGAAGAAGCAACCCATGAATCTGAATCCACCATGCAAACAGATTTTATCTTTTTTTAATATTGTAATAGTAATAATTTTTATAATTTAAAATTAAAATAATTTATCTCTTGTTAGGCATGGATCGTATCAGAAGATCACGGCACATCCACTTAGAGTATAAACTATCTAATTATTTACAATGTAGATATCTAAATTATTATACTACGATCTATCTTGCTTAGGCACATACTATATTCTGAGATCATGGCACGTCAATAGAGGGTATAGGCCATGTATGCCAGATCAAAATCTTGATCAGAAAAATAACTCAAAAGATATATAAAAAAAATATGATTATTATTGCATGAAAGTTAAGAATAAAAAGAAAGATATAACCTGGTTACAGGTTTCATCATCATCCCAAGTTGAAGGAATCTAGTCGTACATTGCTACTGCCAGCATTTTCTTCATAATTTTCTTCTTTCAAACCTAAATAAAATGGTCTAAATAAAAGAAAAATAAAAAAACTTTGAAGAAAACTCTTTCCTTGGCTACTGCTTGAGGTCCTTCTTTTATAAAGCTTGTCTAGGGCTTTCTTCCAGTCAAAATTAGAGTCAATCAGGTTCAAGATCATTTAGATATCGTGAGAAAACTTCTCAAGCCTTAGTTTGCATCAAAATCATGCGAAATTATCTCTTTCCTCCTTTTCGAATAAATAGAGTCCTGATTTGAGTATCGTCTGCATCGTTGGACTCCAAAAATTAAGCTCTTTCCATCTATATGCTCCTTTTCTATAAACATCCATAAAAATTATTAATTCTTAATAAATTTAAAGTAATTAATATTTAGTTTAATGATTAAATTGGGATAATAAATAGACTTATCATACCCTCCAACTTAATCATTGCTAGTCCCTTAGCAATGTAATTAAAATGAAATCATGTGTCATTAAGATTTTTTTTTTTGCAAAATTAAATCCAAGCTTAAGGTTAAAAGAAGCTAGCTGGTATCACTAATTAAGTATTGAGTTTTTTAAGTAAATTTTGCAGTCAGAAGTATCAGAAACTTTCTTAGAGTTCATTCATAAATCTACAGTACTTGTGTTTGTGATAAGGTTTAGGGTTTAGTGTTTAGGGTTTTTAGGGTTTAGGGTTTAGGGTTTTTAGGATTTAGAGTTTTTAGGATTTAGGGTTTAGGGTTTAGGGTTTAGGGTTTAGGGTTTTAGGGTTTTAGGTTTAGGGTTTAGGGTTTTTTAGGGTTTAGGGTTTAGGATTTAGTGTTTTTTAGGGTTTACGGTTTAGGGTTTAGGGTTTTTTAGGGTTTAGGGTTTAGGATTTTAGGGTTTAGGGTTTAGGGTTTAGTGTTTTTTAGGGTTTAGGGTTTAGGGTTTTTTAGGGTTTAGGGTTTTTTAGGGTTTAAGGTTTTTTAGGGTTTAGTGTTTAGGGTTTAGGGTTTAGGGTTTTTTAGGGTTTAGTGTTTTGTGTTTAGGGCCTAGGGTTTAGGGTTTAGGGTTTAGGGTTTATAGGGTTTATAGGGTTTAGGGTTTAGGGTTTAGGGTTTAGGGTTTATAGGGTTTTAGGGTTTAGGGTTTACGGTTTAGGGTTTAAGGTTTTTAGGGTTTAGGGTTTAGGGTTTTAGGGTTTAGTGTTTAGGGTTTAGGGTTGAGGTTTTAGGGTTTAGGGTTTTAGTATTTTAGGGTTTAGGATTTAGGGTTTAGGGTTTAGGGTTTTAGGGGTTTAGGGGTTTAGGATTTAGGGGTTTAGGGTTTAGGTTTAGGGTTTTCGGGTTTTAGGGTTTAGGGTTTAGTGTTTAGGGTTTAGGTTTTAGGGTTTAGGGTTTAGTGTTTAGGGTTTAGGTTTTTTAGGGTTTAGGTTTTTAGGGTTTAGGGTTTAGGGTTTAGGGTTTTTAGGGTTTAGGGTTTAGGGTTTTTAAGGTTTTTAAGTTTTAGGGTTTTGGGTTTAGGGTTTTTAGGATTTTTATGGTTTAGGGTTTAGGGTTTAGGGATTTTAGGGTTTAGGGTTTTTTGGGTTTAGGGTTTAGGGTTTGGGGTTTTTAGGGTTTAGGTTTAGGATTTTTAGGGTTTATGTTTTATGGTTTCTGATTTAGGGTTTAGGGTTTAGGGTTGAGGCACTACAACAAATTTTCACTGTAGTAACGGTATTTTCTTGACACTAGGGTGGAACGTCGGGAAGTCCCGAATCGTCCCAAATCATCCCGACGCTTGTTTAAAGCTTCTGGACATGCGTCGGCATCGCATTCCTACAAATTCTTCTCTCGGCCCGAGCATTCCTCCCAGATCTAATGCCCTAGCTCTCCACTGAGTCTCAAGCGTCGGTCCGAGCTTTCATCTCAGAGCTAGCTCTCCCTGCTCTTTCTTCCTTCAAACCGAGCTTTCGTCCCAAGACTTGCGAAGCCCTAGCTCTCCCTGCTCCCTCTTCCTTGGAACGCTGCTGCCCTCGACACCTGTTGGCCCAGATGGCAACCCAAAAGGGGGGGGGGGGTGAATTGGGTTCTTAAAAATTTAAGACTTTTAAAAATGTTTTAAACAAATTAACTCAAGATGTGCAAGTGAGAGAAATTAACTTATAAGCAATGCACAAATAGAAATATAAGAGAGATAGAGTGAGAGACAAATGAGCACGGCAAACACAAGAAGATTTTATAGTGGTTCGGTGCAACCAGCACCTACGTCCACTCCCAAGATTCACTTGGGTCCACACTATAATCTCCCTAGATTACAGCGAGTTGTTTTACAAGCTCACAACTCAAACTTGTTGTTTTTCTGGGATCACAACGAACCAGCCGATTTTATATGGGCTTACCAGCATAGTTAAAATTAGAGTCAATCAGGTTCAAGATCATTTAGATATCGTGAGAAAACTTCTCAAGCCTTAGTTTGCATCAAGAATCATGCGAAATTATCTCTTTCCTCCTTTTCGAATAAATAGAGTCCTGATTTGAGTGTCGTCTGCATCGTTGGACTTCAAAAATTAAGCTCTTTCCATCTATATGCTCCTTTTCTATAAACATCCATAAAAGTATTAATTCTTAATAAATTTAAAGTAATTAATATTTAGTTTAATGATTAAATGGGATAATAAATAGACTTATCATACCCTCCAACTTAATCATTGCTAGTCCCTTAGCAATGTAATTAAAATGAAATCATGTGTCATTAAGATTTTTTTTTTTGCAAAATTAAATCCAAGCTTAAGGTTAAAAGAAGCTAGCTGGTATCACTTTAAGTATTGAGTTTTTTAAGTAAATTTCGCAGTCAGAAGTATCAGAAACTTTCTTAGAGTTCATTCATAAATCTACAGTACTTGTGTTTGTGATAAGGTTTAGGGTTTAATGTTTAGGGTTTTTAGGGTTTAGGGTTTAGGGTTTTAGGATTTAGAGTTTTTAGGATTTAGGGTTTAGGGTTTAGGGTTTTAGGGTTTAGGGTTTAGGGTTTTAGGGTTTTAGGTTTTAGGGTTTAGGGTTTTTTAGGGTTTAGGGTTTAGGATTTAGTATTTTTTAGGGTTTACGGTTTAGGGTTTAGGGTTTTTTTTTAGGGTTTATGATTTTAGGGTTTAGGGTTTAGGGTTTGGTTTAGTGTTTTAGGGTTTAGGGTTGGGTTTTTTAGGGTTTAGGGTTTTTGGGTTTGGTTTTTTAGGGTTTAGTGTTTAGGGTTTGGGTTTAGGGTTTAGGTTTTTTAGGGTTTAAGGTTTTTTGGGTTTAGTGTTTTGTGTTTAGGGCTTAGGGTTCGGGTTTAGGGTTTAGGGTTTATAGGGTTTAGGGTTTAGGGTTTAGGGTTTGGGTTTAGGTTTTCGGGTTTAGGGTTTACGGTTTAGGGTTTAAGGTTTTTAGGGTTTAGGGTTTCGGGTTTAGGGTTGAGGTTTTAGGGTTTAGGGTTTTAGGGTTTAGGGTTTTAGTATTTAGGGTTTAGGGTTTCGGGTTTCGGGTTTAGTGTTTTAGGGGTTAGGGGTTTAGGGTTTTAGGGGTTTGGTTTAGGTTTTAGGGTTTTCGGGTTTTAGGGTTTTAGGGTTTAGGGTTTTAGTGTTTCGGGTTTAGGTTTTAGGGTTTAGGGTTTAGTGTGTAATGTAGATGTCTAAATTATTATACTACGATCTATCTTGCTTAGGCACTACTATATTTGAGATCATGGCACGTCAATAGAGGGTATAGGCCATGTATGCCAGATCAAAACCTTGATCAGAAAAATAACTCAAAAGATATATAAAAAAAATATGATTATTATTGCATGAAAGTTAAGAATAAAAAAAAAGATATAACCTGGTTACAGGTTTCATCATCATCCCAAGTTGAAGGAATCTAGCCGTCCATTGCTACTGCTAACATTTTCTTCTTTCAGACCTTAATAAAATGGTCTCAATAAAAAAAAATAAAAAGAACTTTGAAGAAAACTCCTTCTTTGGCTACTGCTTGAGGTCCTTCTTTTATAAAGCTTGTCTAGGACTTTCTTCTAGTCAAAATTAGAGTCAATCAAGTTCAAGATCATTTTGATATCATGAGAAAACTTCTCAAGCCTTAGTTTGCATCAAGAATCATGTGAAATTATCTCTTTCCTCCTTTTCGAATAATAGAGTCCTGATTTGAGTGTCGTATGCATCGTTGGACTCCAAAAATTGAGCTCTTTCCATCTATTTGCTCCTTTTCTATAAACATCCATAAAAAGTATTAATTCTTAATAAATTTAAAGTAATTAATATTTAGTTTAATGATTAAATTGGGATAATAAATAGACTTATCATACCCTCCAACTTAATCATTGCTAGTCCCTTAGCAATGTAATTAAAATAAAATCATGTGTCACTAAGATTTTTTTTTTTGCAAAATTAAATCCAGGCTTAAGGTTAAAAGAAGCTAGCTAGTATCACTAATTACGTATTGAGTTTTTTAAGTAAATTTCGCAGTCAGAAGTATCAGAAACTTTCTTAGAGTTCATCCATAAATCTACAGTACTTGTGTTTGTGATAGGGTTTAGGGTTTAGGGTTTTTAGGGTTTAGGGTTTTTAGGATTTAGAGTTTTTAGGGTTTAGGGTTTAGGGTTTAGGGTTTAGGATTTAGTGTTTTTTAGGGTTTAGGGTTTAGGGTTTAGGGTTTAAGGTTTAAGGTTTTTTAGGGTTTAAGGTTTTTTAGGGTTTAGTGTTTAGGGTTTAGGGCTTAGGGTTTTTTAGGGTTTAAGGTTTTTTAGGGTTTAGTGTTTTGTGTTTAGGGTTTAAGGTTTAGGGTTTAGGGTTTATAGGGTTTGTAGGATTTAGGGTTTATACGGTTTATAGGGTTTAGCGTTTAGGGTTTAAGGTTTAGGGTTTTAGGTTTTCAGGGTTTAGGGTTTAGGGTTTTAGGGTTTAGTGTTTAGGGTTTAGCGTTTAGAGTAGATTGGTCAGCATGTACATAGAGTAGATTGTGAGACTCCATGGAATTTTCATTTGCATTATATCAAATTTGGATACTAGGTTTGTATTCTAATTTTGGAAGTCTTCATAAGGCTTTGGAGACTAAAATGAATTTTAGCATAGCCTTCCACTCTCAAACAAATGGATAGTTTGAAAGAAGCATCTAGATTCTAGAAGGCATGTTGTGAGCCTATGTGATGGACTTTGGAGGTGCTTGGAATAAATACTTATCTTTAGTCAAATTTGCTTGCAATAATAGTTACCAAGGTAATATTCAGATAACTCCATTTAAAGCATTGTATAGTAGAAAGTGTAGATCTCTGTTTTAGAACAATGTTGAAGAAAGAAAAATTTTGGGCCTAGAGCTAGTACAACAAACTATGAAAAAAGTGCAACTAATAAAGGAGCAACTCCATAAAGCTCAAAGTCAACAAAAAAGCTATGTTGATGTTCAAAGAAGGAACTTGAAGTTTTAGGTTGAAGATCATGTCTTCTTAAATGTATCACTGACCAAGGATATTGTTGACCCCACATTGATTTTGATGATCACAAAATAATTAAGTGGCTAATGAGTTTGGTATGAAGCTACAGTAAAATACAGGTATTCACTAGTCATCAAGAAGAAGAATATGGATTCAAGCTCTTAACAATGTCCTTGAGTTTAGAAAAGAAGTTTTGAAGAAGAACAAGATCAAAGAAGGATGATTCAAGCTTTAATTGATTGATATTAAGATGTTTGGAAAGATATTTGATAAAGAAGAATCATGACATAAGAGCTAGCACCCTTTGATTCATCAAAATGAAAAGATTTCATATCCCTGGAAAGATTTTTGGTAATTTTGAATAAGGTAGCCAGCTTCTGTGCTAGCTAACAAGTAAAACTCAAGTCTTAGATTAGAAAACATTCTTCCATTAGCCGGCATGGTAGCCGACTAACATGAGAAAGATCACTCCTAGGACAAAGTAGCTAACTCCCATGCCAACTAATAAAAAAATTTTGATTCACAAACTAATTTTACAAAAGTCCATAATCAATTAATCAATATGGTAACTACTATGGCCTATACAGAGAGCTGACTCAAGTTAACCAGCATGGTAGCCGACTAAATCAGTGCCAAACACTCCAACGACTAGTTACATATTTTAGCCTACACAATCTTCAATGCAACGACTTTCAATGATCTAAAATGGTTAGTAAATGTTGTAATCCTTCATAAGGCTATAAATACAAGTTCTAATGAGTGCTTTAAAGAGTTTTTAAGAGCTATTAAGTGTAAAAATAAAGGAAATATTCAAGAAAAAATTTTGTCTTCTTTCTTTCCAAGAGATGATGTGCTTCAAGTGATTCAAAGTCATCAAAAGTTCATTCAAGGCTCCACCAAACAACAAAAGAAGCTTCTTCAAGTGCTCAAGCAACAACATTAAAGAAGGAGAAGCTCATTTAAGAGAAGTTCTTCCACAAATTTGTAAAGTACCATTAATGTTCTATTTGCTCACTTAGGAGCTTTCATACTTTGATACCTATATCATATCTTACTTGTTTGAGTTTCAACTTGGTTGAAACTTGTCTTGGGTATGCAAAATCCATAATTGATGGTTTGATTGGCCTTCTCATGCCATGTAAATGAGAAGCTAGCTGGATTAACTAGGGTTATAATCGTTGTGGAAACGATTAGTGAAGAAAATTTTTAAGAGGTTCGTGGGGAGTGAATGTAGGTGCAAGATTGACATCGAACCACTATAAATCTTTTATGTTTGTGTGATTGACTTCTTGTGCTTAATTACTCTTCACTTTATCTCACTACATATTATATTTTCTTATCTTGATTAAGTTTTAAAATTACACATACTTGCTGAAATTTTTAAAGAGCCTAATTTACCCCTCTCTTGGGTTGCTTAGCTGGGCAACATATATGATGAGATTTGGGATCAAAAAAAATTGAGTCTACCATACATAGATCCTTTTGAAATCTTAAGAAGAGTTGGAGAAGTGGCCTACAGCCTGACTTTTATCACTAGCACTCTATGGGGTACATAATGTGTTTCATGTTTTCATGCTAAGAAAGTATATTTCAGACTCCAGCTCTATAATAAAATTAAACCAATTCAGCTTAAGAAAGATTTAACCTATAAAGAATATTTTATGCACATCATAGACCATAAGGATCAAATTCTAAGGCATTGTAGATCAAGATGCAATGGAGTAACCACTATGAGCGAGAGGCTACATGAGAGCTTGAGGATGAGATGAAAAAAGAAATACTGCTACTTATTTGTAACTTAAATGTATGAATATGAAGGAAAATGATGATTAACTTGAATATTAGAACTATTCTGAATTTTTGTTATGCGGTTACATTTGTGTGCCATTTTCTAATAAATAATGAGTTAATTTTATGACTTGGATCACAATCATGGTATATGAGTAATGAGCAATAATTTTTAGGATAAAATTATTTTAAGAGGGAAAGAGTATAATGCCTGCGATTATGATCGCACCATTATTAGCAGAATGTCACGATCATCCCAGTGTTAATAAATTGGCAAGCTGGAGGAGGAGGTTTTGCCGCCTCCTCTGCTCATCAAGCCCTATGGAAGGTGGGATTAAAAACCCCACCCCTCCTTTTCTTTTTTAATTCCTCTATTCCCTGCCTCCTTAAACCCATTTGTTGCTTCTCGTTTCGCTTAATCTGTTGCTAATCACTGGACCTCCACCGACGCCTCCTCCACTCATCAATATCAGCAGCAGGTAGTCCCCATTTTTAGTTTGAGTCTTCATTGCTAGAGATTAGATCGTAGAAACCATTTTCCTAACCACTGTTTCATTTTAATATGAAAATAGAGAGGTTTGGCAACGATTTTCTGATGACATTTTCTCCTTGCTAGTAACCGCTTCTGGTAGGTAACCTTGTCCTCCTCCTCCCTTTGTCATGCTCTACCATGAAGAAGAGTGGTGAGAGTTATGTTGCCAGCGATCGCTAGAAAATGAGGGGTGAAGTGTGTTGTTCT
>UESW01004215.1:978643-1184357 GCA_900491605.1 Calamus simplicifolius | reverse complement strand
TGTCACACAATTATATAGGGAAGAGGGTATGATTTTAGTAGTATTATTGTAACTGATGTGGCTGATCCAACATCGTTAGAGTTAATGGTGAAGATAACTGACGAAACTCCCTCCTTGGCCCTCCGAGGTCCCCTCGGCCTCCGAGATCCCTTCGGCCTCGGACCTGGCGTTCCCCTTGGCCTTGGACCTGGTGTCCCCTCGGCCTCGGCTCGGACCTGGCATCCCCTCGGCCTTGGCCTCGAACTTGGCATCCCCTCGGCCTCGGACTCAGCCTCGGACCTGGTATCCCCTTGGCCTTCGAGGTCCCTTCGGCCTCCAAGGTCCCTTTGGGCTCCGAGGTCCCCTTGGCCCCTGAGGTCCCTTCAGCCTCTGAGGTCCCTCAGCCTCCGAGATCCCTTCAGCCTCTAAGGTCCCCTCGGCCTCGGACCTAGCATCCTCTCGGCCTCGGCCTTGGACCTAGCGTCTCCTCGGCTTCGGCTCGGACCTAGCATCCCCTCGGCCTCGGCCTCAGACCTAGCATCCCCTCGGCCTCGGACCTGGCATCCCCTCAGTCTCAACCTCAGACCTGGCGTCCCCTCGGCCTCGGCTCAGACTTAGCATCCCATCAGCCTCGGCCTCGGACCTGGCATCCCCTCGGCCTCGGCTTGGACTTAGCGCCCCCTCGGCCTTGACCTTGGACCTGGCGCCCCTCGGCCTCGGCTTGGACCTAGTGTCCCCTTGGCCTCAACCTTGGGCTTGGCGTCCCCTCGGCCTTGACCCAGACTTAGCATCCTCGGCCTCGGATCTCATGTCTCGCTGCCTCGAGCCCCCTGACACACCCACGTGGCCCACCAACCGCCTATCACGCTCACGTGGCCCACCAACCATCTGCTGCACCCACGTGGCCCACCAATCGCATGTTGCACCCACATGGCCCACCAACCGCTCGCTACGGCCACATGCTTTGTCACTCGACTGCAACAGCGCATGGCCCCGCCTCGTAACAGTGCGCGTCTGGCGCGATCAGGTCCGCCTACCATCCATAGCGCCGCGCTTGGCAGGTGACAGGCGAAGCCGGATACCTCTGATATGCCAGTGTCGGTTATGACCCCTCACTGTCAACCTTGCCTTCCAACCATTACCGGGCAATGATACCTCGAAATCAGCAACCTTCTGGAAGCAGGAAATGAGACCTTCAAACAGGTATGAAAGCCCCACACTCATGACAAGGGAAGGATCCTGAACTCAAGTTCTCTAGCTCTTTCTGCTAGTTAACCTTTGTCTGTTAGCGTCAGAGGATCCCCACCAGAGCAACCGATCTTCGGAGACTTTCTTGCAGGAATCTTCAAGGAGGAGGATCTTCGTTCCCCGACGTTGAAGGAGAGTGACTTGGCATCAATAGATTGGCACGCCAGGTAGGGGGGTGAGAGATAAAAGATTCGAACCAGTCACCAACACTCTCTCTTTCCTCGAGCTCTCAAGCCATGGTGATGACTCGTATGCAAGAGGTCTTCACTAGCCATGCTGGGAGGCAGCGCCCGGGAGCTAACCTGCAGGCGGCCGGTCTCCCTGCTCCTTAGGCCAGCATCTCGGCACCACCATCACCACCACCGCAGTAGATTCAAGAAGATCGACTTGCCACCCTCACCATGCAAGTTCAGTAGCTGGTGGCGGTGGTCCAAGTTTTGCAGTAGCAACCGGGGCCACCCACGTCACTCCCAGGGGTGGTCCAGCTCAGTTAGCATTCTTTTCAGAGGAGATCTCCCATCCGAGGAGCCCGTCACCACTGCGCTTCATCCAGGCATCACCACCGAGAAGCCTCTAAAAGGTCCCGGTCTTCTTCCCGTCATATCAGTGCTTTCCCAAAGCGGCGGCGCGGAAGGGAGGCGAAGCGTACCCATCTTCACTATCGTCACTCCTCCCCCTCTTCGGAATCTTTAAGGGAGGGGTCCTTCGATAGCCAGATAGCTCACCGAGCCGAGCGCCGGCTTGATGAGTACAACCAGTGGCTAGAGGAGCTCAGCCACCGGATCACCAGCTTGTCAAAGGCGGACTATGACAGCTGACCACAACTGTCCCGCCGCATCATGGAGGAACCGATCTCAGTTCGGTTCCATCTCCCTCAGTTGGACCCGTACGACGGGACTACCGATCCTCTGGACCACCTGGAGAGTTACAAAGTCCTCATGTAGGTCCAGGGGGCAACCGAATCTCTTCTCTGCGTTGCCTTCCCTACTACTTTGAAGAAGGCGGCCCGGGCCTGGTACTCCCACCTGCCGCTGTGGAGTATCCACTCCTTCTACCAGTTGGAGAGGGCCTTCTTGTCCCATTTTGATGCCTGCCGGAAGATACCTAGAGTGGCAGACAGTCTCTTCTTTGTCCAGTAGAAGAGTGGCAAGTCCCTGTGGGACTACGTCGCTCGATTCAAAGAAGCTGCCCTCGAGGTCTACAACCTTAAGGATTATGTGGCCACCCTGGCCTTGAAGTGAGGGCTCCGCCCCTCCCGTTTTGTGTACTCCCTCGACAAGAAGCCGCCCAGCTCCTACGCCAAACTCCTGAGCCGGGCTCAAAAATACATCCATGCCGACGAGGCTGACTCCTTCCGGCGCGAGGCCAACGGAGGCATCACCAAGAAGCCAGCTCGCCCTGAGCCTGCTGAAGTTTGTCCCAAGAGGCCCAAGCCTCTCTACTGACCGGACAACCAACCTCGGGCTCTTGCACTAAGGGATGGTCCGTTCACCCCCTTGCTTGCCCCAATATCTCATATTCTGCTTGAGATCGAGGGCGAGCCTTTCCTTCAGCGCCCTCACCACTGAACCCGAAGACCCCTCGCAACAAGAACTTATACTGTCGCTTCCACCGGGACCACGGCCACACACCGATAACTATCACCAGCTGAAGAAGGCGATAGAGGACCTTATCCAGCGTGGCCACCTAGGCAAGTTCGTTCAGAGGAACAACCCGGGCATGCCTGGCCCATCAACGTGTCTGCCACTAATGATCAACAATGCTCCGACTAAGAAGATGGTGACGATGACATCCTGGGAGGTAGGCGGCCCGCCCAAGAGGCGGAGAGGGGAGGAGGGGTTAGATTCTATAATTTCGTTTTCAAAAAGGGACCTAGAGGGGGTGGTTAACAAAAATGATGATAGCATCATCATGTCCATGATGATCGCTAGGCATCCTGTAAAATAATTCTAGTTGACAGTGGAAGCTCGGTGGATATTTTGAGTTATGATGCCTTTGTTCGTATGAACCTGACTCCCGACTCACTCCAGCCTGTCACCACACCCTTGATGGGGTTCACCGGAGACTCCGTAAGAGTCGAGGGAGAGATCACTCTCTCCATCACGACCGGGATGCCCCCATATTAAAGTACAGTCTTCATGAGATTTCTTATGGTCCGGGTGCCCTTTGCCTACAACGCCATACTCGGAAGGCCCGGACTTAACCTCCTGGACGCTGTTATCTCCACCAAAAGGCTCCTGATGAGGTTCCCAACCTGTGAGGGAGTTGGGGAAATGCGGGGGGAGCAGAACCCGCTGCCGCTTTGCTATCACATGCCCCCAGCCCACAGGGGGTAGTACTTGCACCTGCACCAGAGGTGCTCGACCCCCGAGACTCGAAGAGGAGAGGGGAGCCGGCTGAGCACCTACTGACTTTCCCTCTAGAAGAGGACCCAACGAGGACGGTCCAGGTCGGAGCCCTACTCTCAGAGGAGACTCGTGACCAGCTCCTCGCCTTCCTGCGAGCCAACGCTGACATCTTTGCATGGTCGGCATCTAACATGCTAGGCATCCCAAAGAAGGTGATTATCCACCAGCTCAACATCAAGCCAGAGTGCCGACCAATCCGGCAGAAGAAAAGGAGCTTCATCTCCGACAGACAGAAGGCCGTAAATGAGGAGGTGCGTAAGTTGGTGGCCACCTGCCACATTCGCGAGGTGCACTACCCCGACTGGCTGAAGAATGTCGTAATGGTCCGCAAGGCCAGTGAGAGTTGGAGGATGTGTGAGGACTTCACCGACCTCAATAAGGTGTGCCCCAAGGACAGCTTCACATTGCCTCGAATCGACCAGCTAGTAGATGCTACATCTGGCCATGAGACCCTCAGCTTTATGGACGCCTTCTCAAGATACAACCAGATTAAGATGGACCTGGCTGATGAAGAGGCCACCTCATTTATAACCGAGAATGGGATATATTGCTATAAGGTGATGCCGTTCGGGTTGAAGAACACAGGGGCCACCTATCAGAGGTTAATGAATAAGGTCTTTGAGGACCAGATCGGGCGTAACATGGAGGTGTACATGGACGACATGCTGACCAAGAGTGTCTGCGCTGCCAACCAAGCCAAGATTTGGCAATCTTCGCCGGTATCAGATAAGGCTGAACCCTCGTAAGTATGCCTTCGAAGTTACAGCGGGCAAGTTTCTGGGCTTCATGGTGACGCAGCGAGGGATCGAGGCCAACCCAATAAGATCCAAGCCATTCTGGACATGAGGCCTCTGGTTAACAAGAAGGAGGTGCAGCACCTGACTGGGAGGGTGGCAGCCTTGAGCTACTTCCTATCGAAGTCAGCAGAGAGGTATCTGCCTTTCTTTAAGGCGCTACGCAAGGTCAATGGATTCGAATGGATAAAGGAGTGCTAGGATGCCTTCGAGGAGTTAAAGAAGTTTCTATCCATTCCGCCATTGTTGTTCAAGCCGAGGGGTGGGAAGGAGCTCTTTATGTATCTTGCAGCCTCCCCCGAGGTCGTCAGCTCCGTGCTTGTTCACATGGATGCCGATGGGGCGCAGAAGCCAGTTTACTACACCAGCAAAGTACTTCACGATGCTGAGACAAGATATTCCAAGACTGAGAAAATCATCTTTGCCCTGATCGTCTCCGCTCAGCGCTTTCGACCCTACTTCCAAGCCCATCCAATCGTGGTGCTCACGGACCAACCCCTCCGGAATATCTTATCCCGTCCTGACACCTCCGGTCAATTGGCAAAGTGGGCCATCAAACTGGGAGAGTTCGACCTGTCCATCTGCCCGAGGTCTGCAATGAAGTCCCAGGTGTTAGCCGATTTCTCGGTCGAGTGCACCTGGGCCGAGGCACATCCGGAGGAGTCGCACCCGGGGATGCGTGTGGAGTCCCCCATGGCTGAGGAGGTAGGAGAGGAAGGCTGGATCCTCTATGTTGATAGCGCATCAAATTCCCAGGGGAGCGGGGCCGGACTCATTCTTGCGAGCCCCGAGGGGAGGTGGTGGAGTATGCCCTTCGATTTCTCTTTCCAGCCACCAACAATCAAGTGGAGTATGAAGCCTTGCTGACATGGATGAAGCTGGCCAGGGAGCTCGGCGCAAAGTGTCTGAGGGCCTTCACAGACTCTCAACTCATTTTCGAGCAAGTCGCTGGGGAGTACGAGGCCAGAGACCTGACCATGTCCCGTTACCTAAGCAAGGTGCAGTCCCATGCCACTCAGTTTCTCTACTTTCACGTCAGCTACATTCCTTGGGGGAGAATTCTAGGGCCGACGCATTGTCTCACTTGGCCACCTCAGCCGATGGGACCTTGGGAAGGATGTACGTGGAGCATCTGCAAGCCCCGAGCATTGAAGCTGCAGAGGAGGCTCTGCTAGTCGAACAGGAGCCCTCTTGGATGGATGCCTACATCGATACCTGACCGATGGTGCCCTCCTGAAGACCCAGCCGAAGCGAGACTGCTTAGACAGCGGGCACCAAAGTTTCTAATGATGGACGAAAAGCTGTACCAAAGGTCGTTCTTGTACCCGATCCTCAAGTGCATCGGCCCCACGAAAGCTGACTACATCCTGCGAGAGATCCATGAGAACATATGCGGAAGTCATCTGGGGGATAGAGCCCTAGCATACAAAGCCCTACGGCAAGGGTACTACTGGCTGACAATGAGGAAGGATGTGGCCGAGCTCGTTAAGAGGTGCGATAGTTGCCAATGCCATGCTAGCATCTAGCGACAGCCGACGTCACAGTTGACCCCCCTGGTAGTCCCTTGGCCCTTCACCTAGTGGGGTATGGACATCTTGGGGTTGTTTCCTTCGGCCTTCGGTCAGCGCAAATTCCTGTTGGTAGCCATCAATCACTTCACCAAGTGGATCGAGGCCGAGGCACTCGCTAAGATCACCGGAGGCAAGGTGAGATCCTTTTTCTGGAAGTCCATAATATGCCGGTTCGGGCTACCGCATACCCTCGTCACCGATAATGGCCGACAGTTTGACAACGCACCCTTTCGAGGATTCTGTACCGAGTTGGATATTCACCAGTGGTTCACCTCGGTCGAGCACCCTTAGACCAACGGTGCAGCTGAGGTGACCAACCGCATCATTCTTCAAGGACTTAGAGCCCGACTAGATTACTGCAAAGGACGATGGGTGGAGGAGATTCCCAATGTGCTATGGGCATACCACACAATGCCGCGAGCCCCCACCGGAGAGACTCCCTTCAGCTTGGTCTTTGGCTCCGAAGCTGTCATTCCCATGGAGATAGACGCCCCGAGCCCCCGGGTAGAGTCATACAGCGAGGAGAAAACCCGAGCTAGTTATGGGCCAACCTTGACCTGGGAGGAGATGTGGGATCGAGCGCGACTCCGGATGACAGCCTATTAACAGTGAACTGCCAGGTATTACAATGCCTGTGTCCGCTCGAAGACCTTTTTGTCGGGGGGCTTGGTCCTCCGGCGGGTTGAAGTTTCAAAACTGACGGAAGGAGGCAAGCTGTCACCGAATTGGGAAGGACCCTACCGAGTCACCGAGGCACTCCATCATGGAGCGTACAGAATTGAAGGACTAGATGGGAAGCAGCTCCCGTGGATGTGGAACGCTGATAATCTCTATCGGTATTATCAGTATTGTACCCTTTCTTTACATTGAATAGCACATTTGCATTCCTTCGGGCTCTCGCCCCGCACTATATTAATAAACATGTGTTCAAGTAACCCAGCTTTTCAGCAAAAAGCCCGAGGCCAGCTCGGCACTGAAAGACCGATGTACCATCGGTACCAAAGACCAGTGTAACACCGGCTCCCAAAAAACCCAAGGCTAGCTTAGCACTGAAAGACCGATGTACCATCGGCACCGAAGACCGGTGTACCACCGGCTCCCAAAAAGCCCGAGGCCAGCTCGGCACTGAAAGACTGATGTACCATCGGTATCGAAGATTGGTGTGCCACTGGCTCCCAAAAAGCCCGAGGCCAGCACTGAAAGACCGATGTACCATCAGCACCGAAGACCAATGTACCACCGGCTTCCAAAAAGCTCGAGGTCAGCTCGACACTGAAAGATCGATGTACCATCGGCACCGAAGATCGGTGTACCACCGGCTCCCAAAAAGCCCGAGGCCAGCTCGGCACTGAAAGATCGATGTACCATCGGCATCGAAGACCGATGTACCACCGGCTCCCAAAAAGTTCGAGGCCAGCTCGGTACTGAAAGATCGATGTACCATCGGCACCGAAGACCGATATACCATCAGCTCTCAAAAAGCCTGAGGCCAGCTCGACACTGAAAGACCGATGTACCATCAGCACCGAAGACCGGTGTACTACTGGCTCCCAAAAGGCCCGAGGCCAGCGTCTTTGAAAGACCGATGTACCATCGGCACCGAAGACTGATGTACCACCGGCTTCCAAAAAGCCCAAGGCCAGCTCGACACTGAAAGACCGATGTACCATCGATACCAAAGATCGGTGTACCACCGGCTCGCCAAAAGCCCGAGGCCAGCTTGGCACTAAAGACCAATGTACCATTGGCATCGAATACCGGTGTACCATCGGCTTCCAAAACTCGAGTCCACCTCGGCAGTCCAAGACCGATGCTCCATCGGTGCTCAGAGGACCGAGTCTACCTCGGTGTTCCAAGACCGATGCTCCATCGGTGCTCAAAGGACTGAGTCCACCTTGGCGTTCCAAGACCGATGTCCCATCGGTGCTCAGAAGCCCAAGTCCACCTCGAGTCCAAGACCGATGCTCCATCAATGCTCAAAGGACCGAGTCTACCTCGGCAGTCCAAGACCGATGCTCCATCGATGCTCAGAGGACTGAGTCCACCTCGGTGTTCCAAGACCGATGTCCCATCGGTGCTCAGAAGCCCAAGTCCACCTCGGCAGTCCAAGATCGATGCTCCATCGGTGCTCAGAGGACCGAGTCTACCTCGGCAGTCCAAGACCGATGTCCCATCGATGCTCAAAAGCCCGAGTCCACCTCGGTGGTCCAAGACCGATGCTCCATCGGTGCTCAGAGGACCGAGTCTACCTCAACAGTCCAAGACCGATGCTCCATCGGTGCTCAGAGGACCGAGTCCACCTCGGCGTTCCAAGACTGTCCCATCGGTGCTCAGAAACCCGAGTCCACCTCGGCAATCCAAGACTGATGCTCCATCGGTACTCAGAGGACCAAGTCCACCTCGGCCATCCAAGACCGATGTTCCATCGGTACTCAAAGGCCCGAGTCTACCTCGACATTCCAAAGTGACGTCCATCAAAACTCACCCAGGGCAGGATCAACCGAGTTAGACTTCGGCTCTCCCGGGAGTTCGGCCCTAAGCGGCAACTAAGTCGATCATGTAAGGGGAGGGACACTACCCTACTGTCGATGCGGCCCCCAGGGGACCTACGTCGGCGAGTCGGGGACTTAAAATACGACATGGCAGATTGCTAAAAATGATTTCATTGATGCTAAGTGTTTACAAAATGCCGACTGAGTCGGACTTAGTACAAAAAGGGAAAAACAACACAAAATCAATGGTCGGCCGCGGGATCATCATCAGAGGGGGCCCCCTCGGACCCTTGGTCCAGCTCTATGTCCAAGGCGCGGGAGAGATCTAGGACATGGGCCACTTTCTCTCTAGCATCGCGGAACCCTTGGAGGTAGGCATCCGCGTTGGCCTCGACTAGCTCATCGGCGAAGCGCTCCGAGGTTTGGAACTCTTCTACAGCCGCTGCAGCTCTAGCCTCGGTGGCAGCTTCCGCTTCCTGGGCCTGCGCCTCCATCTCTTCAGCCAGCGAGGCGGCCCTCCTCTCGGCCTCCTCGGCGCGCTCGGCCCTGGCCTCGGCCGACCAGACGACGGAGTCTAGTTCGGCGATGTGGATGTTCCTGGCTTCGACCTGACTCTTGGCTTCCTCGAGCTGGTTCAGCGCCGCCCGGGCTCGGTTGGCCTCGGCCTTCGTCCGCCGGGTGGCCTCAGCTATCTCAGCGGCTCGCTCGGTCTTTGCCACCTCCAGGACCCCCTCGGCTGCCTCGGCCCGAGCCTGGGCCTCCTCGGCTTCTAGCTGGGCCTGCCGGATGATGGTCTTTCCTGCGCTAATAACCTCCTTTGTGGCCACCAGGGAGTTTGCCAACTGCATTTGGACACATGTCAGTACTCAACAAATATCCAAAGGCAAGGATCACGAGATTACTTACTCGGGCGAGGGCCACGTAAGCCTCTCGGAAGAACGTAGCCGCTCCCAGGTGACTGAGCTCCTCTGGACCTCAGGCACGATTATTTGCAAGATGAGCCGCTCCGCCCAGTGCCTGTCATTCATGATGGAGTCCCAAGATGGCATTGGCCCGGCTCTGCTCCCCTCAGCGGTCCCGGCTGGCTCGGGCTTAGCGCGCGGGGCTACTCTCCGGCACCCCTTCGGAGGTGGGCTTGCCGCTGAGGGGCCCTCTCCCCAGCTTCGTTCTGCCTCCGATGGGGTTGGCTCGGCAGGCATTGGGGCTCCTCTATTGCCCTCTCAACCCTCACCCCCCGGTGGGGTGTCAGCTGTCAGATCCACCTCCGGTACGGCGAAGGCTCTCGGTGCTCGAAGGGTGGAGAAACTCGCACCGACGGACACTTAGGGGCTGGGGCCTGCTGCCCCTCGCTTAGCCCTCCCTGGGCCCTCATCCTTTGACGGCCACCTTTTTGAGCTTGGTGGTCGGGAGCTTCATCACTGCACAGCGTCGATCGGAGTTAGTAAAAAAAAAGAAGAAAAAAAAAAATAGGACAAGCAAAAGGGGAAGGAAAATTGACTTGAGTATTGGCAATTACTCACCACCCTGAGTGGAGACCCCCACGAGTCGAAGATTCTCCTCCGTCAGGAGTTGGTTGCACTGGGGATCTCGGCCGTCAACAGCCACCCCAGCACTTCTCGGTCCCTGGGGATTACGAATGAGTTCATGTTGGGCCGAAGGTTGTGGTCCCCCACCCGAGTTTGACTTGGTCAAGTTCGGTGAAAAAGAACTGGGATTTCCATCCCTTGATAGAGGAAGGGAGGAATAGCTTGAGGACACGGCCAGATCAGGGCTGGAACACCCACCAACCCGCCTACTGCGAAGGGTGTAGAAGGATCGAAAGAGGGAGAGTCGGGGTGTGATACTGTGGAAGTGGCATAGGACGATGAAGGCACAGATGGTTCGGAGGGAGTTTGGGACCAGCTGGGTGGGGGTCAGGGAATAATAGTCAAGGAGGTTGATGAAGAAGGGGTGGAAAGGCAAGCGAGGCCTAACATGAAGGACACTTCATAAACGGCCACTCGCCGGGTCGGAAAGAGACACCCTGTCGTCAGGGGTCGGAAGGAAGAGCCCGATGTCTTGGGAGATTTGGTAATGGGCCCTGAGGTTAGCCAAGTTCTGGTCGGTTACCATGGAGGCGGTCCCAGTCGGGGATTCCGCTCCCACCCTCTGAGAGGTGCCAGCGCTGCCCGATGCCTCCGTGCCGGAGCCCTGTGGGCGGCCCGTCGTGGAAGGGTTGGAGCGCGGTCCTCCGATCGGAGGACCACGAGGGTGCAGGAGATGAAGAGGCACGAAGCCTCGAAGGAGAGATTCGGTCCTCGGGATCGGCCGACGAGGACAAGGATGTGAGGAGGCCATTGCAATGGTTTAGGAGAAGAAAGAGAAGGCTCAGAAGGATCAGAGGGCTAACCTGTGACAGAAATGGCAGACACTGGTTCTCGGGTTGCAGAGGAGGTCAAAGGTCAGAGGAAGACGATGACGGTTTGAAGCAAAGTGACGAGATTCAGCTTTCGCTCGGTTTTATCAAGTTTCAAATTATCCGCCTCGCCTACCCAGCCATGCGTACTCCCACCATAGGCTGGGTCGCTCGGCAGGCGGCCGGCGCATGGGGCGTTTTGCCTTCAGCCAATGATGGGACACCGCTGACGTCGACATCATGATAGCAATGATGGCAGCAGCCTTTCGTAGGCTTCAGGAAGGCACGCCCACCTCGAGGCCGATCTCCGAAGATCGCACAGACGGTAGAGGCCGCCCCACCATATCCCCAGATTGTCCACACAATTATCGCCTCGCCCAGGGACATGTGCTCGTCGGCAGTTAGTAGCAGGTGGGATCAGTCACTTGGGAGATGACACCCCTTTCGTTTGCTGGGATGGGCCCGCTTCGTCTTAGGGGCAAGGGGGAATTTGATGTGGCTGATCCAATTGTTAGAGTTAACGGTGAAGATGACTGACAGAACTCCCTCTTTGGCCCTCCGAGGTCCTCTCGGCCTCGGAGGTCCCTTCGGCCTCCGAGGTCCTCTCGGCCTCTGAGGTCCCTTCGGCCCCCGAGGTCCCTTCGGCCCCGAGGTCCTCTCGGCCTCCGAAGTCCCTTCGGCCTCCGAGGTCCCCTCGGCCTCGGACCTGGCGTCCCCTCGGCCTCGACTCGTACCTGGCATCCCCTCGGCCTCAACTCGGACCTGGCATCCCTCGGCCTCCAAGGTCCCTTTGGCCTCCGAGGTCCCTTTGGGCTCCGAGGTCCTCTCGGCCTCCGAAGTCCAGTTGGCCCCCGAGGTCCCTTCGTCCCCCGAGGTCCCCTCGGCCTCGGACCTAGCGTCCCCTCGGCCTTGGCCTCAGACCTAGCGTTCCCTCGGCCTCGGGACTTATCCCCGGCCTCGGCTCGGACTTAGCGTCCCCTCGGCCTCGGACTAGGCGTCCCCTCAGCCTCGGATCTGGCATCCCCTCGGCCTCGGCTTGGACTTGGCATCTCCTCGGCCTCGGCCTCGGACCTGGCATCCCTCGGCATCGACCTTGGGCTTGGCGTCCCCTCAGCCTTGGCTCGAACTTAGCATCCCCTCGGCCTCGACCTCGGACCTGGCGCCCCCTCAGCCTTGGCTCAGACCTAGCGTCCCCTCGGCATCGACCTTGGGCTTGGCGTCCCCTCGGCCTCGACCCGGACTTAGCGTCCTCGGCCACGGATCTCATGTCTCGCTGCCTCGAGCACCCCGACACACCCACGTGGCCCACCAACCGTCTGTCACACCCACATGGCCCACCGACCGTCTGCTGCACCCACGTGGCCCACCACCGCCTATTGCACCCATGTGGCCCACAAATCGCTCGCTGCGGCCACGTGCTCTGTCACTCGACTGCAACAGCGCATGGCCCCGCCTCGTAACGGCGCATGCCTAGCGCGATCAGGTCTGCCTGCCACCCATAGCGCCGCGCTTGGCAGGTGACAGATGGAGCAGGATACCTCTGACATGCCCAGTGTCGGTTATGACCCCTCACTGTCAACCTTGCCTTCCAACCATTATCGGGCAATAATATCTCGAATCAGCAACCTTTTGGAAGCAGAAATGAGACCTTCGAACAGGTATAAAAGTCCCACACTCACGACAAGGGAAGGATCCTGAACTCAAGTTCTCTAGCTCTTTCTGCTAGTTAACCTTTGTTTATTCCCAAGTTGCTAACTTGAGCATCGGAGGGTCCCATCGAAGCAACTGGTCTTCGGAAACTTTCTTGCAGGAATCTTCGAGGAGGAGGATCTCCGTTCCCCGACGTTGAAGGAGAGTGACTTGGCATCAACAGTAACAACTCAGGATTTCACCCAAAAATATTAATGAATAAGGTATTATTTAGCTCTTTAATTCTATATAAGTACTCATATCTATTTAGTGCATAATAATTATAGAACTAAATACTCACAAATATGAGCTCTTACATATTCTTCTCCACTTCGGTTTAAGCCTTGACATCCT
This sequence comes from Calamus simplicifolius, assembly GCA_900491605.1. Lineage (NCBI taxonomy): Eukaryota > Viridiplantae > Streptophyta > Magnoliopsida > Arecales > Arecaceae > Calamus > Calamus simplicifolius. Next base: position 1,171,427 of record UESW01004215.1, on the reverse strand, counting down.
CATCAGATGAGGCATCTAAATCAAAATTTCCAACCAATCACAACCACAAACACCATGAAAGATCCATAGCCAATGGATAAGTTGGTGAATAAGTTTGAGATCTCTAAGGATCCTAAATTAGAACAGATGTTGCAGTCATATTAGAATATTTTTGAAGAACCATGAAATCCATCAAGGACCCATGATCACAAAATTCCTCTGAAGCAAGGAAGTGGAACTATTGTTGGAAACCATGCAAATATCCTTACCATCAAAAAAAATAAATAAATTAAGAAATTGATGGCAAATATATTGGTTTCAGAAGTGATTCAACTAAACCAAAGTCCTTACTGACCTTCAGTATTAGTACTGAAGAAGCATGATGGGTCTTAGAGGCTTTATGTTGACCATAGAGCTTTAAATGAAGTCACCATTAAAGACAAATTTCCCATAACTATCATAGATGAGTTATTGGATGAATTCCTTGGTGCCTAGTTCTTCACCAAGTTGGATCCATGATCTGGCTACCATCAGATCAAATGTACCCTCATGACATACCAAATGCTACCTTCAAAATACAAAGGGCATTATGAGTCAATGGCAATGCGCCTCGGGCTTGCAAATTCTCCATTAATATTTCAATCTATGATGAGTGAGGTATTCAAGCCATATCGTTGTAAGTATATCAAGTATTCTTTGATGATATTTTGATTTATAGCAAATCATGAAAAGAACATATAAAGCATATTGAGCTTACTTTAAAAGTGTTGAGAACTCACCATTATTTATAAAAAATGAAAAGTGTTACTATAAGAAAGTTGAGTTTTTGTAGAGAACTTATTACCGTGATATATTTTCATTGTTATATCTTTCTTTGTAACGGCAAAATTAAAATAAAAGTCATCGTAATACCTATTTGTTATGGCATAAATATGTTTCGTCATTAAAACTTATTTATAATGATGAAAAAAAATTTCATCGTTACAATTAAAAATTTTAATAATTTTTTTTTCATAATATTATGGTGAAAATTATTTTTACCGTAATAATTAGATTTATTATGGCAAAATATAAATTTTTCCATAATAGGTTTAGATTTTTTTTTTTGCGCGGTGAAAAATAATTTTTGCTATAATAGGGAGCAGATTTTATTTTTATTTTTATTTTTTCTTCATGCTATTACGGTAAAACTTATTTTTCACCGTAATAATTAGATTTATTATGGTGAAATATAAATTTTACCATAATAGGTTTAGATTTTATTTTATTTTTGCTCTATTACGGTGAAAAATAATTTTCACCATAATAGAAAGCAGATTTTATTTTTATTTTTTTTTTCTTTGTGCTACTACGATAAAACTTATTTTTCACCGTAATAATTAGATATATTATGATGAAATATAAATTTTACCATAATAGGTTTAGAATTTATTTTTAATTTTATTTTTTTGTTATTACGATGAAAAATAATTTTCATCGTAATAGGGAGCAAATTTTATTTTTATTTTTATTTTTTTGTGCTATTATGGTGAAACTTATTTTTGCCATAATAATTAGATTTATTACGGTGAAATATAAATTTTTCATGATAGGTTTAGATTTTATTTTTTTTAATTTTTTTTATTATTTTTTTGCCATAATAAGGAGCAAATTTAGTATTTATTTTCTATTACTTATTTGCCATAATATCCATGATAGGTTTATTTTATTTTTTTTAATTTTTTTGTGCTATTACGGTTAAAAATAATTTTTGCCATAATAAGGAGCAAATTTTATTTTTATTTTATTTTTCTTCGTGCTATCACGATGAAACTTATTTTTTGCTATAATCATTTAAATATACCGTAATAGGTTAAGATTTTATTTTTTTATTTTTTTCGTGCTATTATGGTGAAATAATATTGTCGTCGTAATAATTACATTATTATTGCAAAAATTATGGTTTGCCATCAGGAGCAGATTTTATTTTATTTTTATTTTTTTATGCTATTACGGTAAATGTAATTTACTTTATATGTCACCGTAATAGATAAAGATTTTTTTTTTTTATGCTATTACGATAAAATAATATTGTAGCCGTAATAATTAGATTTATTATGGCAAAAATTATGGTTCATCATAATAGGTAAGGTTATATATTTTTATTTTTTTTGTACTGTTAAGGTGAAAAAATAATTTTCATCCTAATAATTAGGTTTATTATCGCGACAATATTGTTTCATCGTAATAATTAGATTTATTACGGCTGTCGCAACCGCGTAAAAATATTTTTCTCGAAAATCCTCTCGTGATTTTCTTCTCTTCTTCATGAAACCCTTCCTCTCATGCCGCAAATCTGAGACTTCGTCGACCCCGTAAGCTCCCCTTCACCGTCAACCCTCGGATGCCAGAACCCTTCCCCTGTTGCCTTTAAAACTCTACCGCATAGAAGCAAAAACAAATCTAGGGTAAGCTCTTTCTTTTCCTGTTCTGGTTTTATTGCTCACCTTTTAGAAGATTTGTTTCGTCCCCTGCAACTTGTTGTGGGCCAAGGTCAATTCTTATATTTCCACGTTTTCTTTAGTACTGTGCAAGCATCATACCCTCGTCGATCTATTTTTACTGCTCCTGGGTCTTTCCTCAGTCTCCGTCTCCGTGTGAGAGGCATCTCAGATATAGAGAGGATCTATCAAGAACGTGGGTACTGTCCACGGAGCGTCTTCATGCCACATCTTGCTCGGCTGGGGCGAAAGGGGGAAAGAAAAGGACGAGAAGTGGGTGGGTCTAGAAGGGACCGTTCTTGGGGAACTTATAGAACTTATGAGCAGTGATGGTTAGAGAGGATTAAACGATGCTGTGACCTAGGTGGTTGGAAAAGCAAGTTCAAACTGGCATCTTTATGGTTTGAAATACTGATGGTATATTTATGGTTGGAGGGAGGTGAGAAAAAGAGATGAACGGGCTAGATGGTTTGTTCGTGAGTTATGATTTTGGGGGGTTTTGGAAAGAGGAGTAGGAGGACGCGGGGTTTTTGTTTTGCTTTTTGTGGTTTTTGTTGGGGGGTGTTACTTGCAAACCTAGAAATTTTCATTCTTTTTTTTTTTTATTATTGGAACAAATGGAAAGCAATTGCTGCAATATTGGGTTTTCTTAGTCTTCGTATTGTGTTCTATTTGGTTTATTTCAATATTTAAGTGGCCTATTAGTAATGAAACAAAATATTGGTACAGAGAGTAGAACCATTTGCATCGGCCTTGGGATTGGGACTGATTCCATTTTTTTGCTTATGCAAAGTCTTAGAGAGCTCTGAGCAAGTATCTCATTACTTCTTTTGCTTTATGCATGTCTGCAGGTGTATGTTTATCTATTTTAGTTTGTGGTATTGAATGAAGCCCTTTTGTGCACCTAACTATGCAAAATATTTTATTCTATGTCTCCGTGAAGTCTTCACTGCAACCTTCTTGCTTCATTTTCCTTCCAGTTCTTTTACTATGTTGTTAATTATGCAATCTATTCACTTGAGGTTCATGTCATTTGGCTTTTGCTTTCTGCTGTGAAAGTTTCTCATTCAGCTTAGGTTGCTCCCTATCTTTGAAAATTTGAAGTTATTATATTATTTAGCCCTTCAATCTAGTCACTTGACTGAAAAATGATTTGAAAATTGGTTGGTATGTCACCACGTGAGATGTCATGAAGTATGCACTTTATACACACCTCGATTTCTGCTCATTTGTGCATGTTGCATGCACACTATATTCAAACGGCCATCAGATCAGGTTTTGTAATAGATTTTTATTCAATAAGCCCTCATCACTGAATGATTGGAAATCCAGCGGCCTGCCATTAATTTTCCCATCGAATTAACTAGAAAACCAGGGACCAAATCATTCATCAAATGCTCTCCACTTAAATAAACCAAGTGCAGGGCACATATTGTTATTGCTTGAATGAAACCGAATCTAATCATATATTGCTTTCTCCACACTCTTGACAGCACATTAGCCCCATCTGTGGTGGCCTTCACAGATTACCTTGTTCACGTCCAGCTTCATTCACCATGCAACCTGCACATATCTGTTTTCCTGCTTCTATCACTGATCTTGACATCTAGTCCAGTCTGCTGCCATCCTTTATTATCATACATAGGTTCTAGTTCTCTCTCTGTGTGCGTTTCTTCGAGAAATATACTCATCCCTCCTCCCATCTCCATCTCTGCCTCCAAATTTACTGTGATAAAGAGATCAATGAAGCATTGGACTCATATCTCATACCTGTACCTATGTCTCATTGTTCAGACATGGGTATGTCTGAGGAAGGTGCTTAGCCTGATGTTAACTAAGATAATCATGATTATTATTCCATATTTAAGGCTAAAAAAGTAGAGAGGCATTTGTGTCTCCAGTCTTGTTTTAGCACTTTCTGGCCGTTATTACTTAATTTGAATAGGACTGCTCAATACACCTAGATGTGTCTCATCATGACACCCAAAAATCACATAAAATTTAAATAGCATTTATATCTCTACTCATGATTGTGAAAAGTGAGGACTGTGATGATATTTGAAAATATCTAAACTTCAAAGTAATTTCAAACTATAAACTCATCTATCTAATTTCAAACTACAGACTCATTCGTTTAATTTCAAACTATAGACTCATCTAAAAACTTAGAAAAGTCCTGTATAACAAATCTTGTATAACAAACAGCTAAAAACAACTCTCTTCAACTTGAAATAAATTGAATAAAGCTAGAAATCGTACTTCTGATTCCTGAATTACCCTCTTTTCATTTCATGATCCTGATTCTTCACTGAAGTTGCATCAGTTCTCCATTCAAGACGTATTAATTCCCCTGGCAGATAGGAGTTTGTCTCAACCAAATTTGACTGAACTTATGCTTGTAGTTCGATGCATGATTCATTACGGATCATGATTCATGACTCCTAATTCTTTTCTAGCTCTTATAAAGTTTAAGTGCAAATGTTTGGTCAAGCAAACATACTTTCTACAAGGATTCGAAGATCTTATACAATAAATTATGACTATTTACTTAGATTTGTTTGCAGATGTCTTCGAGAGATACTCCTGCCACATCGAGGCTAGATGATTCTTACATTCCAGCTCTGACAGAGGGGTCATCTGTCGGCGCATCATGTAATAACTTTACTTTAAACTTATCTTATTTGGCTATATTTCTTTATATTATTTTGCACTAATTTAGTTCATTATGTTTTGCAGCTATATCATCAAAGAAGAGGGACCAAGGTCCTGCTCGCGGATATAAGTCCGTACATCTGATTGATATGCGTGGTGGACAGAAGTTGCCTATTCTTCTACCACCTGAGGTGAACGACCATTAAGAGAGTTTCGCTCCGAGTTTTAACCGAGATAGGAGTGGTTGTACGTGATATGACATCACTTGCGGTCAGAAAGTGGAGTGAAATCACTAATGCACAAAAAGCACCTATGATCAATCAATTTTAGATCAGTATAATTATATTAGATTACTTTAGATTAATTTTAGATTACTTTTAACGTACTTAATATTACCTTATAACTTTTATAATTTTTAAATATATTTGCAAGAGAAGTTCAATCTTGATATGACTTTATTAGACCATATTAAAAAGGGTATTAAGTTTCAAATGAATAAAGTATATCGAGAATTTAGATATCGGCTTCATATATACGTCATTAGTCATGGTGGGGACACAAGTGTGAGCTTAGCAAAGCAAAATAAGCCATTTCGTGTCTCGCAGAGTGACTGAAACTTTCTTTGTGATTATTTTTATTCAGATTAGTATAAAGTAAATACATCCATACAATTATTTTAATAGTTATATTTTTTACAAATTCATGTAACCCTTTCCATTCTTCGATGTAGAAAAAATCAGAAACAAATAAATCTAATTGGGAATTACAGCCATATGCTGCTCTCATTGATTGAAATCTATACCGGCTCACTCTTATGATATGGTAAGGAATACTTGCTTGGCTTTTTTGATGGTTTGCCTTTGTTCCCAAGAAACTTATTGGTTGCATCATCTTTAAAATTGTTTCTTGGGTTGAGATTTTAGATGAGTTTATGGTTATAGTTTCTTAGAAGTACTTGTAATTTCTGCTCCTCCTTGAATTCTTCCATCACATTGAACTATTGTTCTTGCATCATGGATCTGTATCTTGCTTTTAGGTACAATTTAGTTGGGTCATGGGTGTGCATGTTTTTTAATTCTGTTATTGATGAGCTTTTTAAGGCTCTATTTGGTTCATGACAGAGCAAAGAGAGGAATGGATTTATTGAACATTAATTTCGGTTAGCTATAAAAAGAAAAAGAAATTTAAACAAAGAAAATAATGAATTTATTGGGCATGAATTTCTGTCGGTAGTAAAATAGAATCTAGATGGTTAAAAATAACAAGAAAATAGTGAGCTTATAATTTAAAATTTTGCTTCTCCAAAAAGAAAATAACTGACAGAGTATTGGTCAAGATATTGTAACACTGCTACTCTTTCTACAATTTTATATGCTTCCATATGAAACTATTTTCCTGCTTGTCCCAATAGAGCCTAAAGATTTTCACATACTACTAACTGAACTTTGAAAATTTGTTGATTAAAGATTCCTAAAGCCATGTAATGTTCCATACGCTATTTTTCATTTTGACTAATGTTAGGATTACATCAATCTACAACTCTTTGTATCTATTGCTCTTGTAATTCATTGAATACATTGGTTCCTTTGGCATGACTCTTGGTAAAAATTTCCACTAAAAACCATTTGAGCAGAGCCTTGTGCAGAACAACTTTTTTTAAAAGAAACAAGCAAATTTTACCACGCTCAATTAGGATAATTTGAAGGTATAATGTACAATGTTCCTATTTGAGATTGCATACATGGTGCATGTCTAAAAAGCCTGCTTACTTTTCAGACTGCTTCAAACTAATCAAATCCATGAGTCCTGAAATTAGCTGAAGGATGCAGAACACGACACAGATATAGGAAGCTAGAAAAGGGGCACAAAACACTTCACAAAATCAACCCTCCAATATGCTTGAGCATTTCACAAATAATTCATCTCAATATATTCATATCCCTTAATTAGAAGAAAAGCAATTTTTGTTTGGCCTAGACCGGAATTTTGAAGTGATGCTTCAAATTTAAATATTTATCGAGGCAAGTTGAAAGCTATGGTAATCAACAGCTTTTACATTTTAAATTAATGAGTACAAGTCATAAACAGATAGAGCTACTATCATACGAGATGATATATTTATCAGCATCAAAACTTCCTAACAATAGAGGAAATGATCATGTTCACTCAAATCTAAGAATAATAGAGAAAAGAAAAGAAAGCTAATAAACAGCATGTACTCATGGAGCAGCAAGTAGGCCAATCATCCATCATAGATAACAAGAACAGTAAACATTTTAAACATAAAATGATATAAGATGCCTCATGCATAGCACTAATACAAAGTTACACTAGGCTTCTCAGATGCCACACCCATCTTGTCTACTGTTATTCCTAAGGCAACCATCCACTCAATTAAAATGAGATTAGCTGAAGATGCCCACTAATTCATTATATCACATCACAACTGACACAACTCCAACACAAGATCTGAAACAAAAATCGAATATTTCCAACCACTAAATGCAGATCCAAATGCAAACACAACCACTAAATGCAGATCCAAATCGAATCCATCATTTATAGGTTTCTCTTCCATGAGTCAATATCCCTTGTATTGTGTGCCAATGTCATGTGGGGAGCTCATCATATACACTTCTTTGATTTAAAATTACCATATAGATTTCGTAGCTATGGATATAATTTATGAAGCCATCAAATATGTGAAGTCAAATATATCATTTACAATAAGAAATTTCTTTTGGTTGGTAATTGATATGGAGAGTGCTTAGAGCTGGTTATAGGGCTTCAAATAAAGATGGTTCACAAATGTTCCAAGTTTGTAGTATCATAAGAGCTTAATATTATGATTATCCTTTTTTGATGGAATTTATTGTCTTAAACTAATATTGTTTTTTTAGAGAGATACTGTTATGTGAGAGGAGCCACAAGACTTCAGCTGTGGAATACTCTTCATTATGACAAAAAGAAGAACTAATGGATAAATGAAAGAGCTGAAGATACCCATGTAAGTTTTATCAATTAAAAATATAATATTCTTGAATGTAATGTTTTATATTAAATATGTTTAATTTATTTTCTTTTCATTGTAGGCACAGTTAGTAGAGCGACTTTCTTCACAGGACTCTACAGTAGAACCAATCAATAAGGATGCCACTTTTGAGAAGATTTTAGGTTCTAGATCTGGTTACAAAAGGGGATGGGGCCACTATCGAAGGGTACATCAAGAACTAAAGGTAGTTCTTCATCTTCAGAAAACTCACAATTAAAGAATGAGCTACATGAGTTCCAAGTAACTTAAGGTCCATGTTACTTAATATTTAAGAAATGTAATGACTCTAAAATTTGATAAATAACTTAATGCGAGAAAAATTTGGATTGTTAAATGTTTTTAATGGTCCATAAGACCATTTGAAGCTCCTAGCTATTGAATGGGGGCTTGAATCATCATAATAGAAAACTTGCCAGATGATCTAGGCCACTTTCTCATATGCTTCTACTGCGTTGGTTGTCTTCGAGCTCCTAATATTGCTTTGATAGTTAATTTACTGAGGAATCTTTAAGGATTTTATGATCTTCAATAAACATGCCATTAATATTCTCATATATTGGATGTCAGTGTTAAATATTTGACATACAATTTTCATGCATGCTAACATCTACTGCACTACAAGAATGTGCTCAGCATCTTGATGATTTAAGGTAGGAGAAACAACCTCAAGGCATTGTTTGACATCTGGAGTTGCTATTGTTGGTTGCAATTTAATATTCATGGATACCAATAGAATGCTTATATGTCAATTTGGTGTTGTTTGATGTTAAATCATTGTGCGCAAGCCCAAAGTCTTTCCTTACAAGATGATAAAGTTCAATCTTGAGACTTTTTTGTTTGATGATGTGATGAAAAAGAATTGATCCAAGACTGGACAAAAGGAAGATCAAGGTAAGGAAATAATGGGTAAAGTAGAGTCCTTTTTAAGGCCTTTCATACCACCCCGTATTAGCCATACCATGCCATATAGGTAAGATACTGATATGGTACTAAGGTTTAATTCAACATGAACTGAATTGTTTTGAATCGAGTAGAACTGTTCTGTATTGCTCACTATTGATCTGTATTGTCGGTACTGAGTGGTATTATAATTAAGAGTGAGAAAGTATTGGTTCCCTTTCATAGCATGTAATGTGTACCATACCATATTGATCCATGCTATGTCAAACTACGTGAAGATCGGCCTTAGAAGAGTGAAATCAAGAAAAAAGTGCAGGATGGTAATGAATAGAGTAGAGGGGTAGAGAGAGTGAGAGAAGGTGAGAGGAGAGAGCGATAAGAAATAACTCTCTTTATCAACAACTCACACACTATACATTATGCCAGGCTTATCTTCAACTTTCTCATTTCCTATATATTTAATGTATCCTACCCTAAGGAACTAGTAACAAGTAATCCTAAATAATAGCTTGGGGCCTAAGTAACTTGTAAGTTAGCTGAATAACAAAAGTTCAAGTTCCCTCATAGCTAAGTCATGTAATGACTAAGACTAGAAATTATGAGCTCAATAAAAGAACAATTTGGACCATCAGTTGGCTTTTATGCTCCAATAAGATCCTTTCATTCTCCTAGCAGTTGTGTGAGGGCTTGAATTATATTTTCCCAGAATCCAGGTACTTGAATTCATCACATTCAAGGATGTTAAGAATAATAAGTTAGGAAGATGCACATCCTCCCTAGGATATGGCAATCTTAGGCCATCTAGTTATGGTGGGTGGGTCCTCTTTTTTCTGACTAAGAAGTCATCTTTTTTATGGATATTTGCTGCTTTTGAACTCTCTCGGGCTTCATTCAGTTCTTTAGCAACAACTTAGTTGGGCTGGAGATGGATTGAACCCATAGTAAGAGCCCTTTCAATGTGATTATGAATAATAACCACCCACACTAGCATCTCATAAGTCAACTTGACAATTACAGTTGATTTTTAGTGTAAATTGGAGGAGTTATCCTACAGAAGAAGTGAACATAAGAGAAGTTCATGCACCAATCATATGCGAAGGGGACAACATATCCTAGTCAACTTGATTCTTTCAGTTCCAAGTCTACCACAATGAGTATTCTCAGTCTTGTTTCAAGCCATGTGAGCAAATGTGCAATATCCTTTGAATAGCTTTATGTTTTTGCTATCCCGTATGAGTGAAAAAGCACAATTGCCTTTTTTTTTCCAAAAAAGTGGAAAAAGTGTTCCTTAATTTTATGTCTGCAAAAGTTTCCTAATAACATTTATATACATTAAGGTTCACATTAGATTTGGTGGAAACCCTGTGGTTTAAGTTCATGCAGCTAAAAAAAATGTCTATGTTTTCTTATGGTGTACTGGTACTTGAAGACCCCATACATGGTGCTAGGCATTAGAGGACATTTTTATTTAGTATGTTGTCCTATAGGAAGTGTCAAACCCTACAATTCACAAAAGGCTTCTAGATCCAAGAAAGCTTGTCTCCCAAGAGTTTAGGGAAGAGATAATAATAGTTACTGTTATACATAGTTGTCAAAACCAGACCGAACCGCCCGGTTGGACCGGTTGAACCGAACCCGAAGGCCAAGCCGGTCCGGTTTCAATATAAAACCAAATGTGTAAGTGACCCAGAATAATCCGGTCAACCCAGCCGGTTCACCTATGAACCGATCAATCCGACCCGAACCGGTTCGGGTCATGGGTTTTATTATCATATTAACCTTAATTTTTTTATTAAAAATTAATTTTTATGAATATAAATATATTTTTATTAATATAATTGATTGATGGTTGAACAAGTGACCCAATGGTTGAACCAGTGACCCGGTGACCCGAGCCCTTGGCCGGGTCAATGTGCGGGCGGGGTCTGACAACTATGTTGTTATGTGTATGTGTTCTTGACCATAATCATTATATGATCCTTTTCAACTCTCTATTAAAAATGTGCAAAAATTAGAGCATGAATTGCATTATCTTTTCCCATTTTCTATTACAAAAAGTGAAAAAAAAGAGAGTAAAAAGGAGAGAGAGAGGGTGTGTGTGCCAAAAAAAAAAAGTTGAAAAAAGGAGAGTTAAAAAGAAGTGAAAAGAAAGAAAGAAAAGAGAGAAAGGAGCGACAAAAAAGGAGGGGGGAAAGAAAATAAAAAAAAGAATATATCCTTTGGGCCATTTGCCTTTGTATGGCAAGGAGTTGAATGGGCCAACTCAATGACCTGCTCCACCCAGAAGTTTTTAATGGCACTACCAGCGAATGCCATGATACCATGGTTGGTAAAACTTTATCTGTTGAAAGAGTAATAAATTATTTCTAAAAACTTGGATTGCGAAGGTGAAAACTCAGGTATTTTTTTGTCCTATAAGATTCCTAAAATAGATAATTCTATTAAGTGTCTCTTTAGGAGTCTTATTTTTGTTAATAGGGATCTTATTCTCTTTAGGAATCTTATATTTTTCATATTTTTGTTAACATTGAATAAGTTTATGATTAGTGGTCAATTATTTTTAGAAATATTTAGTTCTAGCTTGAATTTTTTTTATCAATTTTGCATAATAAACAGGCCTTTAGTTTATTTCATTGAATTATGAAATGAGTCAAAAATTTATAAGATTTATCTCTTCACTTGGCGTGAAGCAATTCTTTGCTTGAGTGAGCAAAGCAGCAAATTGTCCTAGAATGGTTAGTAATGTTGAATCTAAGATCCTCAAGGAATTAGTGTGAAACTAATAGTTATCCCCCATTGCAGTCTACTCACTTCAGATTAGTATTACTGTAGGTTGGCTGCAATAGATTTGATATCAGAGTCAAGTTTACCTATATCAAATTTGGTATAAGAGCCAAGTTGGTAACCATCTCTCTCCTCCCTCCAACATATTTTTTTATTTTTGCATCTTCAAAAATCTAGTTAAAGAGAACAAAAAAAATCATTATATGATCCTTTTCTACTCTCTATTAAAAAATGTGCAAAAATTAGAGCATGAATTGCATTATCTTTTCCCATTTTCTATTACAAAAGGTGAAAAAAAGAGTAAAAAGGGGAGAGAGAGAAAGGGTGTGTGTACCAAAAAAAAAAAAAAAGTTGAAGAAAGGAGAGTTAAAAAGAAGTGAAAAGAAAGAAAGAAAAGAGAGAAAGGAGTGAGAAAAAAAAGGAGAGGGGAAGAAAAAAGAAAAGAATATCCTTTGGGCCATTTGCCTTTGTATGGCAAGGAGTTGAATAGGCCAACTCATTGACTTGCTTCACCCAGAAGTTTTTAATGGCACTACCAACGAATGCATGATACCATGGTTGGTAAAACTTTATCTGTTGAAAGAGTAATAATTATTTCTAAAAACTTGGGCTGCGAAGGTGAAAACTCAGGTGCTTTTTCTTCCTATAAGATTCCTAAAATAGATAATTCTATTAGGTGTCTCTTTAGGAGTTTTATTTTTATTAATAGGGACCTTATACTCTTTAGGAATCTTATTTTTTTCATATTTTTGTTAACATTGAATAAGTTTATGATTAGTGGTCAATTATTTTTAGAAATATTTAGTTTAGTTTGAAATTTTTTTATCAATTTTGCATAATAAACAGGCCTTTAGTTTATTTCATTGAATTATGAAATGAGTAAAAAAATTATAAGATTTATCTCTTCTCTTGACGTGAAGCAATTCTTTGCTTGAGTGAGCAAAGCAGCAAATTGTCCTAGAATGGTTAGAAATGTTGAATCTAAGATCCTAAAGGAATTAGTGTGAAACTAATAGTTATCCCCCATTATAGTCTACTCACTTCAGATAAAGTATCACTGTAGGTTGCCTGCAATAGACTTGATATCCGGTCAAGTTTACCTACATCAAATTTGTTATGAGAGCAAGTTGGTAAACATCTTTCTCCTCCCTGCAACTTATTTTTTTATTTTTGCATCTTCAAAAATTTAGTTAAAGGGAGAACAAAAAAAATCATTATATGATCCTTTTCTAATTTCTATTAAAAAATATGCAAAAATTAGAGTGTGAATTGCATTATCTTTTCCCATTTTCTATTACAAAAAGCAAAAGAAAAGAGAGTAAAAAGGAGAGAGAGAGAGAGAGAGAGAGAGGGTGTGTGTGCCAAAAAAAAAAAAAAGTTAAAAAAGGAGAGTTAAAATGAAGTGAAAAGAAAGAAAGAAAGAGAAAGGAGTGACAAAAAAAAAAGGAGGGGGAAGAAAAGAAAAGAAAAGAATATATCCTTTGGGGCATTTGCCTTTGTATGGCAAGGAGTTGAATGGGCCAACTCAATGACTTGCTCACCAGATGTTTTGAATGGCACTACAGTGAATGCCGTGATACCAAGGTTGATAAAACTTTATCTGTTGAAAGAGTAATAAATTATTTCTGCGAAGGTGAAAACTCAGGTATTTTTTTGTCCTATAAGATTCCTAAAATAGATAATTCTATTAAGTATCTCTTTAGGAGTCTTATTTTTGTTAATAGGGATCTTATTCTCTTTAGGAATCTTATATTTTTCATATGTTTGTTAACATTGAATAAGTTTATGATTAGTGGTCTATTATTTTTAGAAATATTTAGTTCTAGCTTGAATTTTTTTTATCAATTTTGCATAATAAACCGGCCTTTAGTTTATTTCATTGAATTATGAAATGAGTAAAAAATTTATAAGATTTATCTCTTCTCTTGACGTGAAGCAATTCTTTGCTTGAGTGAGCAAAGCAGCAAATTGTCCTAGAATGGTTAGTAATGTTGAATCTAAGATCCTTAAGGAATTAGTGTGAAACTAATAGTTATCCCTCATTGCAGTCTAGTCACTTCAGATTAAGTATCACTATAGGTTGCCTGCAATAGACTTGATATCAGAGTCAAGTTTACCTACATCAAATTTGGTATGAGAGCCAAGTTGGTAAACATCTCTCTCCTCCCTCCAACTTATTTTTTTATTTTTGCATCTTCAAAAATCTAGTTAAAGAGAACAAAAAAAATCATTATATGATCCTTTTCTATTTTCTATTAAAAAATGTACAAAAATTAGAGCATGAATTGCATTATCTTTTCCCATTTTCTATTACAAAAAGCAAAAAAAAAGAGTAAAAAGGAGAGAGAGAGAGAGGGTGTGTGTGCCAAAAAAAAAAGTTGAAAAAAAGGAGAGTTAAAATGCAGTGAAAGAAAGAAAGAAAAAGAAAGGAATGACAAAAAAAAGGAGGGGGGAAGAAAAGAAAAGAAAAGAAAAGAATATATCCTTTGGGGCATTTGCCTTTGTATGGCAAGAAGTTGAATGGGCCAACTCAATGACTTGCTCCATCCAAAAGTTTTTAATGGCACTACCAGCGAATGCCATGATACCAAGGTTGGTAAAACTTTATATGTTGAAAGAGTAATAAATTATTTCTAAAAACTTGGATTGAGAAGGTGAAAACTCAGGTATTTTTTTGTCCTATAAGATTCCTAAAATAGATAATTCTATTAAGTGTCTTTTAGGAGTCTTATTTTTGTTAATAGGGATCTTATTCTCTTTAGGAATCTTATATTTTTCATATTTTTGTTAACATTGAATAAGTTTATGATTAGTGGTCTATTATTTTTAGAAATATTTAGTTCTAGTTTGATTTTTTTTTATCAATTTTGCATAATAAACAGGCCTTTAGTTTATTTCATTGAATTATGAAATGAGTAAAAAAATTATAAGATTTATCTCTCTCTTGACGTGAAGCAATCTTTGTTGGAGTGAGCAAAGCAGCAAATTGTCCTAGAATGGTTAGAAATGTTGAATCTAAGATCCTCAAGGAATTAGTGTGAAACTAATAGTTATCCCCCATTGTAGTCTAGTCACTTCAGATTAAGTATCATTGTAGGTTGCCTACAATAAACTTGATATCAGAGTCAAGTTTACCTACATCAAATTTGGTATGAGAGCCAAGTTGGTAAACATCTCTCTCCTCCCTCCAACTTATTTTTTTATTTTTGCATCTTCAAAAATCTAGTTAAAGAGAGAACAAAAAAATCATTATATGATCCTTTTCTACTTTCTATTAAAAAATGTGCAAAAATTAGAGCGTGAATTGCATTATCTTTACCCATTTTCTATTACAAAAAGCAAAAAAAAAAAAAAAAAGAGAGTAAAAAGGAGAGAGAGAGAGAGTGTGTGTGTGTGCGCCAAAAAAAAAAGTTGAAAACAGGAGGGTTAAGAAGAAGTGAAAAGAAAGAAAGTAAAGAGAGAAAGGAGTGACAAAAAAAAAAAGGAGGGGGGAAGAAAAGAAAAGAAAAGAATATACCCCTTGGGCCATTTGCCTTTGTATGGCAAGGAGTTGAATGGGCCAACTCAATGACTTGCTCCACTTAGAAGTTTTTAATGGCACTACCAGCGAATGCCATGATACCAAGGTTGGTAAAACTTTATGTGTTGAAAGAGTAATAAATTATTTCTAAAAACTTGGATTGTGAAGGTGAAATCTCATGTGCTTTTTTTTCCTATAAGATTCCTAAAATAGATAATTCTATTAAGTGTCTCTTTAGGAGTCTTATTTTTATTAATAGGGATCTTATTCTCTTTAGGAATCTTATTTTTTTCATATTTTTGTTAACATTGAATAAGTTTATGATTAGTGGTCTATTATTTTTAGAAATATTTAGTTCTAGTTTGATTTTTTTTATCAATTTTGCATAATAAAGAGGACTTTAGTTTATTTCATTGAATTATGAATTGAGTAAAAAAATTATAAGATTTATCTCTTCTCGTGACCTGAAGCAATTCTTTGCTTCAGTGAGCAAACCAGCAAATTGTCCTATAATGGTTAGAAATTTGAATCTAAGATCCTCAAGAAATTAGTGTGAAACTAATAGTTATCCCCCATTATAGTCTACATCAAATTTGGTATGAGAGCCATGTTGGTAACCATCTCTCTCCTCCCTCCAGCTTATTTTTTTATTTTTGCATCTTCAAAACTCTAGTTAAAGAGAGAACAAAAAAAAATCATTATATGATCCTTTTCTACTTTCTATTAAAAAATGTGCAAAAATTAAAGCATGAATTGCATTATCTTTTCCCATTTTCTATTACAAAATGCAAAAAAAAAAAAAAAAGTAAAAAGGAGAGGGAGAGAGAGAGAGAGAGAGAGAGGGGTGTGTGTGCCAAAAAAAAAGTTGAAAAAAGGAGAGTTAAAAAGAAGTGAAAAGAAAGAAAGAAAAGAGAGAAAGGAGTGGCAAAAAAAAAAACGGAGGGGGAAGAAAAGAAAAGAAAAAAAAAATCCTTTGGGCAATTTGCCTTTGTATGGCAAAGAGTTGAATGGGCCAACTCAATGACTTGCTCCACCCAGAAGTTTTTAATGACACTATCAGCGAATGCCATGATACCATGGTTGGTGATGTGGCGGATCAAACCCCATCGGAAGCAGACTTAACGGAAGGTGAACATCCTCTTCGACATAGATCCAACACGAGAGGACCTAGCCAAGGGCCGTCCATCATTGGCTGGCGCGGCCTTGGCACAGTCGGCCTCGGCCCCTGTCGGCCTCGGCCCCAGTCGACCTCAGCTCCAATCGGCCTTGGTCTCGTAGGCTCGGCCGCGGCCGGCTCACTTCAGACTCGGTTGACCTCAGCTTTGGGTCCGCCTCAGTCTTAGCCCAACCCTTAGGCTTTGCTATGCCTCTACCCAGGCTCACCCTCGGGGACCCCGCGTGGCCCACCAATTGTCTGTAGCGACCACGTGGTCCGCTACCTCCTGTAACAGCGCGTGGCCGTAGCCCGTAATGGTACTAGCCTGACACGACTGCCCACCTGCCACCTGTAGCGCCCGCTCCATAGGTGGCCGGTGGGGCAAGACACCTCTAACATGCTTAGTGTCGGTTACGGCCTATCGCTGTTAGTTTTGCCCTCTGCTCGCTATCGGATAAGGGCACCTTGAAATCAACCACCTTCCATAAGCGGGAAAAATGGGCTCTCGAAAAGGTATAAAAGCCTCCACTCATGATGAGGAAGGAATCCGAACTCAAGCTCTCTAATTTTCAACCATTTCATCTTCATCTATTCCCAAGTGACTTACTTGAGCGTCGGAGGGTCCCCGTCGGAGCTTCCAGCCTCCGGGGACTTTGTTGCAGGTGCTCTTCGGAGAGGAGATCCTCCGTCTCCCGGTGTCAAAGGAAGGTGACTTGACGACATCAGATTGGCGCGCCAGGTAGGAGGAGAAAGAGAAGTATCACAAAGCAAAATACCTTTGAGAGCTAGTAGCAGATTGGTTCTTTCCCCCCCACCCTATTCCTCCTTTCCAACCAAACCAGGATGGTGGTGATGCGAGCCCAGGAGATCTCTACCAGTCATGCTGGAGGGTATCGCCGGGAACCGAAGCAGCGGAGACTGGTCTCCCTGCTCCTCAGGCTAGCCTCCTATCTCCTCCTCCTCTGTCGCTACTCTAGGACGACCGAGTCACGGAACTTGCCTTGCAAGTCCAGTCTCTCGTGGCCGCGTTCATCAACTTCAGCAGCAGCCCACGACCATGTTGCCACACCCAGTGCAACCCCCGATGAGCGTGGAGGTGGACCAACTCACCCAGCAGTCGAATCGCGGGAGGTCCCCCTTGCGGGAGGTTCCCGCCGCTGCGCTTCCTCCTGGCACCGTCCCCGAGAGGCCTCTGGTGGGTCTCGCTCCCCTTCCCGCCATTCTAGTGGCTCATGTAGGCGGCGGTGCGGGAGGGAGCCAGAGCGGACCCGTTGCCATCGTCATAGTCCCTCCCCATTCTCAGGATCTTCCGAAGGGATCCTTCGATGGCAGGGTCGCTCATCGGGCCGAGCACGGCTGGAGGAGTACCACCAGCGGCTAGAGGAGCTCAGTCACCGAATTACCAACCAGCTAGAGGTAGACTACGACAGTCGCCCACCTCTATCTCGTCGCATCATGGATGAGCCAATCCCTAGCCGGTTCTGTTCCCAGCTAGATCCCTATGATGGTACATCGGAACCCCTGGACCATCTAGAAATCTACAAGGTCCTCATGCAGGTCCAGGGGGCGACCGACGCTCTCCTTTGCATTTCTTTTCCGGCACCCTTCGGAAGGCCGCCCGTGCATGGTACTTCCGGCTGCCACCTCTCAGCATCAACTCTTTTCGACAGTTAGAGCGGGTGTTCCTTGCGCACTTCGACGTGTGCCGTAGGATCCCCCGTGTGACGGACAGCTTATTTTTTGTCCAGCAGAAGGGCGGTGAGTCATTGAGGGACTACGTGGCTCGATTCAAAGAGGCTGCCCTGGTGGTCTACAACCTCGATGACTCTGTGGCCACGCTGGCCCTGAAGTGGGGCCTTCATTCATCTCGGTTTGCCTACTCACTCGACAAGAAGCCCCCAGGCTCCTATGTCGAGTTGCTCGATCGAGCGCAAAAGTACATTCGCGCGGATGAGGCAGACTCCTTTCGAAGAGAGGCCGATGGGGGATACAGCAAGAAGCAAGTCCGCCAAGAGCCTGAGAAACTTCGTCCCAGGAGGGCCGAGCCGCCTAGTCGACCCGAGCTACCCCGCAGCCAAACAACCGTCCGTGGGCCCTCGCCCCGAGGGAAGGACCCTTCAGCCCTCTTATCGCCCCTATATCTCACATCCTGATGAAAATCGAGGGCGAGGCGTATCTCCAGCACCTTGCTCCTCTAAGCATGGTGCTATCCGCAACAAGAACTTATACTTTCGTTTCCATCGAGATCATTGGCATGACACCGAGGAATATTGCCAGCTGAAGAGGGCGATCGAGGATCTCATTCAGCGCGGCTACCTTAAAAAGTTCATCCAGAGGGGAAACCCAGCTAGTCTGGACCGTCGGGACCACGCTGCTCGTCGGCATCAACAATGCTCCTACCGAGAAGACGATAGCCATGATCTCCTAGGAGGCAGGCGGTGCTTCTAAGAGGCCGCGGGAGGCCGGGGGAGTAGATTCGGTAATTCCCTTATTCGATAAGGATCTAGAGGGGGTGGATAATCCGAACGATGATAGTGTCGTCGTGTCGATGACGATCGAAAACATCATGTACAAAGGATCCTTGTTGATAGTGGAAGCTCGGTTGACGTTCTTGGTTATGATGCATTTGTCCGAATGAACGTGTCCCCTGAATTTCTTTGGCCTGTGGCCACGCCCTTGATGGGCTTCATCGGAGACTCAGTTAGAGTTGAGGGAGAAATCACTCTACCCGTCACGGCTGGAATGCTGCCACGATAAAGTACCATCCTCATCAAATTCCTAGTCATCCATGTCACCTTGGCCTACAATGCTATTCTCGGCGACCCAGTTTGAACCTCCTAGATGTCGTCATCTCCACCAAGCTGCTGCTAGTCAGGTTCCCCACTGACCAAGGAGTGGGGGAGATGCATGGGGAGAGAAGCCGAGTGCCATCTTGTTACCATGCAGACTCCAGCCCGCAGGCTATGGTTGCGCCACGGAGTCTAAGTCACTGGACCCTAGAGAAGCGGAGAGGCGGGGGGAGCCAGCCGAGCATCTGTTGACGATTCCGCTTTGGGAGGACCCAATGAGGATAGTCTGAGTGGGAGGACTCCTCTCGGACAAGGCGAGAGGTCGATTACTTGCCTTCCATCGTGCCAACTCGGATGTTTTTGCTTGGTCAGCGGCGGACATGCCTAGTGTACCACCAAAGGTGATTACCCACCAACTCAACATCAACCTGCAGTGTTGATCGGTCAGGCAAAAGAAGAGAAGCTTTGTCCCGAGCGGCAAAGGGCGATGGACGACGAGGTCGGCAAAATGATCGCTACCGGTCACATCCGAGAGGCCCATGTCAAAGACTTAGCGGAAACTTAGTGGAAACTTTCAACAACCTCCACCGCTACCAGATGAGACTCAATCCCTGCAAGTGTGCTTTTGAGATCGCAGCAGGTAAATTCCTGGGCTTCTTGGTGACCCAGCGGGGGATTGAGGCAAACCCGGACAAGATCCATGCCATCATGGACATGAGGCCTCCGACCAATAAAAAAAAGGTGCAGCGTCTAACCGGGAGAGTGGCGCCTTAAGCCATTTTCTATCGAGGTCGTCGAGCGATGTTTGCCTTTCTTCAGGACGCTACGGAAGGTGAACGGCTTTGAGTGGATGGAGGAGTGTCAGAAAGCCTTTGAGGGATTGAAGGAGTTCTTGTCAACCCCACCACTACTATCAAAGCCCACAGAAGGAGAAGACCTCTTCATATCTTGCCGCCTCCGATGAGGCGGTCAGCTCGGTCCTTGTCTGAGTGGATCCTGATGGAACACAGAGACTGATCTACTACACTAGCAAAGTGCTTCACGATGCGGAAACCAGGTACACCCATACCGAAAAGATTATCTTCGCACTAATAGTCTCTGTTCAACATCTCAGACCATACTTCCAAGCCCATTCGATCGTGATGCTCTTGGACCAACCGTTAAAGGCAATTCTGTTCCGTCCTGACACTTCCGGTCGGCTGGAAAAATGGGCGCTCAAGCTGGCGGAGTTTGACCTGACATTTTGACCAAGATCGGCCATCAAAACACAAGTCTTGGCGGACTTCTTGGTCGAGTGAACTTGGGCCGAGGAGCTGTCGGAGAACCCTGGCGAGATGCCTTCCGCTATTCCTTTCGAGGCGGCGATGGAGGAATGGATCCTCCACGTGGACGGTGCGTCAAACTTCCAAGGGAGCGGAGCGGGCCTCCTCCTAGCGAGTCCTGAGGGAATGGTAGTGGAGTATGCTTTTTGTTTCCTTTTCCCCGCCACTAACAATTAGGCCGAATACGAATCCCTGCTGGCTGGGATGAGGCTCGCCCGTGAACTCAAGGCAGAGCACCTTAGAGCCTTCACGGACTCCCAACTCATCTCTGGACAGATCATGGGAGAATACGAGGCCAGAGACACCACCATGTCCCACTATTTGAGCAAAGTCCGAGCGCAAGCTTCATACTTCACTCATTTTAGTGTTAGTTATATTCCCAGGGGCAAGAATGCTAGGGCTGACGTGCTCTCCCGCCTGGCCACGTCGACCGATGGAGCCTTGGGGAGGACATATGTGGAGCATTTGGAGATCCTAAGCATTAAGGCTACGAAAGTCTTGCCGGTCGATTCGAGGCCCACGTGGGCTAAAGCTTACATCCGGTATCTCACCGACGGCATTCTTCCGGATGACCCTATGGAGGCCAAGCTGCTCAGACGGTGAGCCCCCAGATTCTTGGTGTTGGACGGGCAGCTGTACCATAGGTCCTTCTTCCACCCACTCCTGAAGTGTGTCGGCCCTGCGGACGTCGACTACATACTCCGTGAGATCCACGAAGGCATCTGCAGGAACCATCTGGGGGGCAGGGCACTAGCGCACAAGGCTTTGCGCCAAGGATACTACTGGCCTACCATGAAGGGGGATGCGGCCGAGCTGGTCCAAAGGTGCGACAACTGCTAGCGACATACCAGTATTCAGCGGCAGCCACCTCCCAACTGAGTCCCTTGTTGGCCCCATGGCCTTTCGTCCAGTGGGGAATGAACATCCTGGGATCATTCCCCCCAGCCTCTGGTCAACGAAGGTTTTTACTTGTCGCCATCGACCACTTCATCAAGTGCGTGGAGGCCGAGGTGCTGGCAAAGATCACAGAGAGCAATGTAAGGTCCTTCTTCTAAAGGTCTGTCATCTGCCGGTTTGGGATACCTCACACCCTCATCACCGACAACGGCTGGTAGTTCGACAATGCCCCCTTCAGGGAGTTCTGCACCAGCTGGGCATCCGCCAGCGGTTCACCTCAGTAGCCCATCCGCAGACAAACGGAGCGGCCGAGGTAATGAATCACACCATCCTTCAAGGGCTCAAAACGTGGCTTGATGATTTCAAAGGAAGATGGGCGGACGAGCTCCCCAGCGTGCTATGAACCTACCACACGACACCTCGGATTTCCACGGAAGAGACCCCCTTTTGTCTCGTGTTTGGGTCGAGGCTGTCATCTCTATGGAGATCGGTGTGCCAAGCCTTCGAGTGGAGTCATTCAGCGAGGAGGACAAACCGAGCCGACTACGATCCAACCTCGATCTCATGAGGAGGCACATGATCGGGCGCGACTTAAGATGGCAGCCTACCGCCAAAGAGCCGCCAAGTACTATAACGCCCGTATCTGCTCTAGGACATTCCTCTCGGGGGATCTGGTCCTCAGGAGAGCCGAAGTTTCAAAACCAACTAAAGGAGGCAAGTTGTCCCCTAATTGGGAGGGACCCTATCGGATCATGGAGACTCTGCATCGAGGAGCATACTGAATCGAAGGACTCGATGGGACTCCGCTCCCTCGAACCTGGAACTCGGACAACCTCCGCCGATACTATCAATGATGTACACAACAAAATGGTTTAGGTTTGAGTACCTCACCTCCTTTGTCTCATCAAAATAAAGACGAGTCTTGGATATCTTCTCTCCTCTTAATTAATGAAGACCAAGTCTAGCAGAGCAAGCGTCGGCACCCCAAGCCCGGTCGGCACTCGAAGACCGAGTCCAGCAAGGTCGGCCTCAGCCGACCCCAAGCCCAACTCCGGTCGGCTCTCGAAGACCGAGTCTAGCAGGGTCGGCCTCAGCCGACCCCAAGCATCGGCACCCCAAGCCCTACTCCGAGGCCGACCCCAAGCTCGACTCCGGTAGGCTCTTGAAGACCGAGTCTAGCTGAGGCCGACCCCAAGCGTCGACACCCCAAGCCCCACTCCGGTTGGCACTCAAAGATCGAGTCCAGCAGGGTCGGCTAAGCGTTGGCACCCCAAGCCCAACTCCGGTCGGCACTCGAAGACCGAGTCCAGCAGGGTCGGCCTCAGTAGATCCCAAGCGTCAGCTCCCCAAGCCGACTCCGGTCGGCACTCGAAGATCGAGTCCAGTAGGGTCGGCCTTAGCCGACCCCAAGCGTCGACACCCCAAGCCCGACTCCAGTCGGCACTCAAAGACCGAGTCCAATAGGGTCGGCCTCAGCCGACCCCAAGTGTTGGCACCCCAAGCTCGACTTCGGTCGGCACTTGAAGACCGAGTCCAGCAACGCAAGGCACAAAATAAAATATACAAGCATCCAAAGGCTAAAGATTCGAATAGCAATTCCATCTCATTACTTAAGAGTCTTACAAAATGCCGAGGTAAGTCAGACTTCAATACAAAAAGAAAGAGATGAAAAGTAAAGTTATGGAAAATCAGGTCCAGCCTCGACCAACGCCGACTCGCCATCGGCCGGCATCAACCCATCGCCGATCGGACCCGCCGATGGGACGGACTCCTCGGGCACATCGTTCGGCTCAACATCCTTGAGTCCAGTGAGGCCGCAGATGCAGTCGACCTTCTCTTTCCCATCACAAAGCCCAAGAGATAGGAGCCTGTGGTGGCATCAGCCAACTCCCTCCAAAGGCGCGGACTTCCGGAAGTCTTCCACTGCTCTGACAATCGCTTCCTCAGCGGCGACATCCCTCTCTTCGGCGGCTTCAGCCCTCTTCTCGGCTGCCGAAGCCCTTTCCCTCGCCAGTCGGGTGGACTTTTTAGCACCAGTGGCCAGTGGCCCGCAGCTCTGCCGACTGCACCTCGAGGCAGAGAGAGTCGACGCGTAGATCCCGGGCATGAATGGTCGCCCTGGCCGCATCTAACATCTCATCGGCGGCTCTGGCAGTCTCTTGCTCTGCCACCGCTTGGCATCAAAGCTCCTCAACCTCCGTGGCCCTCTCCTTCTGCTCGGTCAGGACCGCCTCCAGCCGATGCCTTGTCTCCTCCAACTTGGCTCGGTCGGCATTGACCGCCTCCAACACCGCCTCGGCCGCCTCGGCATGGGCCTTCACATTGCCAAGCTTCGACCGAGTCTAGCGAAGATGGGTGTCACTCTGGCGAAGGACCTCCCTCATGGCAGCGAGTGAATTAGTGGTCTGCATAGAGATTTCCATCAGAAGAGCCCAAAGTGTGAACGCAAGGAATGGGGGAGTATGAACTTACCCACAGCTGGGCCATGAAGGCCTCTCGGAAGAAGGACGCAGCCCCCTGGCGATGGAGTTCCCATTGGAACTCAAGCAGGCAGACCTGAGCCATCAACCTCTCTGCCCTCCGACCATGGTTCATAAGAGAAGGCTGAAAGGGGATTGCCTCGGTTCTGCCGCCCCCATCCAAACTTGCGCCGAGGTCGCGATCACTGTATCAGGAGCCGGGGCCACCTCCTCTGCTGGCGGCTCATCTGTCGGCAGCTCCTCGGGCCTTGGCCCCCCATCCTCTTGCTCGTCTGCCGGTGGGTCTTCCCTCGAGGGCGGCCCGACTCTCAGGCCAATCTATTCCGTGCTGACGGGGGTGGGCTCCACTGCAACCCTTCGCTCCTCCAGAGGTGAGTCAACGGTCAGGTCCACGGACGGGGGGCCGAGTAGACCTCCTGGGACCAGCTGGTTGGGATAGTCCGCTATGTGGAACGAGCTGTAGATCGGGTTGGAGACCGAGACTGAGGCTACTGCCTCGGCCCCTCAGCTTTGCTGGTGGTCTTCTTCTTTCGAGCCATCGCCCTCCTCACTACGTCGTCTTGTGGCCTCATATCTGCATGTTCCTCAGGCCGTTCAGTCCCGCGCAAAAAAAAAGGTGGGGGAAGACTCGATCTTCACCACCGCTAGGGAAGGCATTTGCTAGTTGAAGATTCTCCTCCGATAGTAGATACTTGAAACTGGGGATCTCGGTTGACAATAGTTGGTGGAAGGCCTCGTCATCCCTCGGCACCACGGAGTTGTTCTTGTTTGGGCCGTCGTCCGGATCCCCCCAACTCGGCCTCGCTCCCTCAAGGTTGGCAAAGAAGAAGTGGGTCTTCCACCCCTTGATAGAGGAAGGAAGACCCAATCGAAGAGTTCGGGTGGGCCGAGGGTGGAACATCTACTAGCCCGCCTGGCAACGGATAAGGTAGAATGCTCGGAAGAGGGTGACCCTAGGTTCTAAGCCCTGAAGGCAGCACAGAATGAGGATGGAGTAGATCATGCGAATGGAGTTTGGGACTAACTGAGATGGCATCAGCTGATACCTATCCAACAGGCTGACTATAAATGGATGAAGTGGTAGGCGGAGGTCGGCCCTAAGAAATGCCTCATACAAGGCAACCCTTTCCGGCCGGGAGGAGACTACCCTGTCATCGGGCGTTGGGAGGAACAACCTAAGGCTGGACGGGATATCGTACAAGACCCTAAGTTTGGCCAGTTCTTTCCCGGTCATGGTGGAGATAGATCCCTCGGGGGTCTCTTTCCTAGACTTGGGAGGGGAACCAGCGGCGATCGGGCGATCCCTGATGGGGGCCCCTCCATCGGGCAAGGAGCAGACTCGGGAAGGAAGGCTCTGGAAATGAGTCATTCGCAGAGCGCTCCTCTCTTTTGAACTGATCCGCCTGACACAGCCTGCCACGTGTTCGCCTCTTAGTGGGGAGGTCGCCTCAGCAGGAGCCCAGGGAGCAAAGTATGAAGCGCTCGATCAATGACTGGACGTTGGCCATTTTGGATTAATGATGGCGAATGCCTTTTTGGAAGCTCGATGGGTCTTCCCCCGAATCGAGGAGGATCCTCTTTAAAGCTTGGCGGTGGAGCGGCGTAAGCCACGTGTATCATCCATCAGCCGGTGACTCATTGGGATTAGCCCCAGAATAATAGCGCGCCCCTTTCGCTATGCGAAGGAGGTGCCCACACCGTCTCAGGAGCGGGAGGGCATCTGATGTGGCTGATCAAACCCCAACGGAAGCAGACTTAACGAAAGGTGAACGTCGTCTTCGACAGAGATCCAACCCGAGAGGACCTGGCCAAGGGCCGTCCATTGTTGGCTGGCGCGGCCTCGGCACAGTCGGCCTTGGCCCCAGTCGGCCTCGGCTCTGGTCAGCCTCGACTCCAGTCGGCCTCGGCTCCAGTCGGCCTTTGCTTCGGTCGACCTCGGCCCTAGTTGGCCTCAGCTCCAGTCGGCCTTGGTCTCGTAGGCTCGGCTGCAGCCGACTCACTTCGGACTCGATCGACCTCAGCTTTGGGTCCGCCTCAGTCTTAGCTCAACCCTTAGGCTTTGCTACACCTCTACCCATGCTCGCCCTTGGGGACCCCGCATGGCCCACCAACCGTCTGTGGTGATCACATGGTCCGCTACCTCCTGTAACAGCGTGTGGCCGCAGCCCGTAACGGTACTAGCCTGACACGACTGCCCACCTACTACCTGTAATGCCGCACTCCATAGGTGGCCGACGGGACAAGACACCTCTGACATGCTCAGTGTCGGTTACGGCCTGTTGCTGTCAGTTTTGCCCTCTGCCCGCTATCGGACAAGGGCACCTTGAAATCAATCACCTTCGAGAAGCGGAAAAAAGGGGCCCTCGAACAGGTATAAAAGCCTTCACTCACGATGAGGAAGGAATCCGAACTCAAGCTCTCTAATTTTCAACCATTTCATCTTCATCTTTTCCCAAGTGACTTACTTGAGCGTCGGAGGGTCCCAGCCAGAGCGTCCGGCCTCCGAGGACTTTCTTACAGGAGCTCTTCGGAGAGGAGATCCTCCTTCTTTCGGCGTCAAAGGAAGGTGACTTGGCGGCATCAGTTGTTAAAACTTTCTCTGTTGAAAGAGTAATAAATTATTTCTATCATCGAATGCCATGATACCATGGTTGGTAAAACTTTCTCCATTGAAAGAGTAATAAATTATTTCTAAAAACTTGGATTGCGAAGGTAAAAACTGGTGTTTTTTTTTCCTATTATATGTATGAAAACAATCCAATTATGCTTCTGATCATGGAAATGCATATGAAAAGAAATCAATTAAATTGGATTAAAAGCTATTTAATTTTTTAATTATCCTAATTGGTCAAAAATTATACCCAACATAAAACTTACCTATCTATCTTTTAAAAATTTGCAAAAATGCTTATAATATATATATATATATATATATATATATATATATATATATATATATATATATATATATATATATATATATATATGCATACATGTGTATGTGTGTATATGTCTTGATATATATTGGTTAAACTTAAATTACAGCTAGCAGTAGCTCTACATATTTTGAATATAGATACCATTTTATATTATTCAAACAACCTAATTTATTTTATTAAAAAAATCTAAGATTCTATTGCCTAATACATAAATGCAAGGACTAGAAATTACATGATTTTGCAATGCAGTAACTTGTTTGTGATACTATGTGCTATGGAAAGATAATTTTTAAAACATTCAGCTTTGAATATTTGTTAATCAAAATCAAGTAATATATAGATAATAATTTCACTTGCGTTATTATAATCTTTCTATAATTTCTTGTCATGCCACATGCTGGTTTTGATAGGATTAGGAATGCCATTACTGGATAGAGAAACCTGCAACTTGTATTTAATTTAATGCCGTGGATATTGGAAAAAGGAAAGAGCAAATAAAAAATTTTCATAAGGTAGTTCAAAGGAAAGATAGTATAACACGATCCATATGGCGTGCAAAGTAGGAATTCCTCTTAGAGTGAAAATTTCTCAATTAATTGTGTTATAGGAATGAAGATAAAAATAGAGATTATTTTTATTCTTATTGATGGGGATAAGATAGAGATGGAAATAACCTTATCTTTTGATGGTAATAACTTTTTGATGTTATTTGTTCTTATTTAGTTCTATTTTTATAAGCTCTATAGAAATATAGATATGCAAACTCACGAGATAAGCATGCTTATCATAAAAATAGTAAGCACTTGTGTAGAATAAAATTATCTTAAGAACATATAAAGTATTACACTAGACTCGGTCCTCCTTTGATCTAGCCAGCCACCATTAATTTCTTCCCTAACATTGACGACTGACCTTCTCTCCTCCCTCTCCACTCTAGGAAGCCTCTCCACTCTAGGAAGAAAAGGCTGGAGGAGGGGGGAAACCGGAAATGTGCGCTGATTTCGCTGGTTTTCCGGTATATCAGGCGGCTAGTTCTTGTTTTTCTACCCGATGACTTCTATTATCATCATCTACTATATCAGAGGAGAGAGAAAGGGAGGATTCTAGAGAGAGAGAGAGAGAGAGTAGGTCCCATGATCCGAGCCCCATTACACGGCCTTTCTCTCACCTCTCATGGCCACCAGAAAACGGGTATAAATACACCCGCCTCCCCCTCGCCCATGCAATGTCCCCATGCAATGTCGAAAAAGGTCCACATAGCAATTTGGATGCGTGCATCCACAGAGAGGGATTGATTGCAGCAGGCTTCGTTATCCGTCCTGCGCATAGTTACCTATAAATACAAATGATCACTTAGACAACATGAACTGCTCTGATAGAATAGCACCTGGAAGACGAGAGATGGGAGGCAATGGAGGTGCGGAGGTAGAGTTGGGCGACTGGAGCGTAGAAGTGGATGCAGGGAATGAAGATGCCGACAAAAAGTGCGGAGGTTTGATTGAAAAACTTACACCTCACCCAACCGTCTGGGAGTATCGAAATTCCCCGAATCCCTCGTCACAAGCGGGGAACTGGCAAGGGCGATGATCCAACGGCCGTCTCCATCGGGCCGGCAAGAAAGGCCTAGAAGACATCGAGGATATCAAAGTGGAATACCTCGAGACGGCGCCGATGTGATGGCCCTGGTCGATAAGTGCTTGGAATGCGTCCAGAAAAGGGAGGAGGATGCTCGGAGATACTACTCGAAAGAAATCAGTGCCCTCTGATCCTCACAGTTCGTGGGAATGATGGTGCTCGACGGCTGCTTCATCCTCGAGCTTTTCCTCAGTTACGGTCTTCAAAGTCCGTCGGGGAAAACGGAGTTGGTGTATTCGACCAGATGGTTTTCCATGCATGTGAGGACGGATCTATTGTTGTTGGAGAACCAGATCCCCGGCCCTACTTAGCTGCTCCAATTAATCAATGTCACGAAGATCCCAGACAG
This sequence comes from Calamus simplicifolius, assembly GCA_900491605.1. Classification (NCBI taxonomy): domain Eukaryota; kingdom Viridiplantae; phylum Streptophyta; class Magnoliopsida; order Arecales; family Arecaceae; genus Calamus; species Calamus simplicifolius. The sequence goes on along the minus strand of UESW01004215.1, from coordinate 1,142,493 downwards.
TAAGAAGGAGAAGTTGCTCTTATCGGTGGCTATTTACTACATCACAGGACCTTGACATATTACTTAATATAACCACAAAGCCCGTTCATCTGCTACATCTGTATTACTTGTTCCTTAACCCTCCCAAACCCAGAGCTTTCGAGCCCATTTATTCAATGTTTGCTTTCCCCATATGTCTGCTTCTGGCTCTGCTTTGGCACAGCATCGTCCAATAGAAACATACCCTGTGCGAAAGATCTAAGAAAAGCTTTGGTTAGGTTTGAAATGAAGAAGGAAAAGCAGTACAGCTTCATCGATGTGACATTCCAGAATGGCACATGATGACGCCAAGTCACTTTCCACGAACGTCGAGGAAAACAGACGTCTCGCTCCTGGAAATCCTACAAGAAAAGTCCCCGGGGACCGGAAGCTCCGGTGGGGACCCTCCGACGATCAAGTTAGTGGCTTGGGTTCAGACAAAGAACCGCTCCAGCGAAGAGGAGCTGAGGCGGTTAGGGTTTTTGCTGGGAGGAAGAAAGCTCAGAAAAACCAGAGTTCGGATCCCACTTACCGCGCATTCCCTTCCTCTTATAGTTGTCCTCATGCCCCACCTTTCGTCTAGGAGAGATTACTTTCGTACCGCAGCTACGCGTGCCGGAGACGTCCCTCGTACCTCCTGTTGATGTGATATCACACGTGTCCGGCGGTCGCAAAGGTATGCAGTGCGTGCCGCCGGCTGATGGGACGGAGTATAGCTGCAAGTAGTAGCATGCCGTACGCCGTAGCAAGATATGGTCATACACAGGGGCATGCAACGCGCCAAACCTCGTTATGAGGCATGGCCCTCCGTAACAGGGCACAATCACGGAAGTACCGAACGGTATGCTGCGGCAAGGTATGGTCATGTACTGAAAATTACATGCGAGCACCGTGCAACCTGAAGGTTGCCGCATTTCTTGGCAACTGTCGCATGTTGGTCGCAGATGACCCCACCCCGAAGGGGTACCAGAGATGGGGGATGATAACACACCCCGGGACCTGTGGGGGCCCCGGGTTTATGGGACGATGACCCTACCCCCGACCCCGAAGGGATGCCGGGGGTGAGGGAAATGACGATGTACCCGGGACCGGTGGGGGCCCCGGGGTTAAGGGATGATGACCCTACCCCCGACCCCGAGGGGGTGCCGGGGGTGAGGGAAATGACGATGTACCCCGGGACCGGTGGGGGCCCCGGGGTTAAGGGATGATGACCCTACCCCCGATCCCGAGGGGGTGCCGAGGGTGAGGGAAATGACGATGTACCCCGGGACCGGTGGGGGCCCGGGGTTAAGGGATGATGACCCTACCCCCGACCCCGAGGGGTGCCGGGGTGAGGGAAATGACGATGTACCCCGGGACCGGTGGGGGCCCGGGGTTAAGGGATGATGACCCTACCCCGACCCCGAGGGGGTGCCGAGGGTGAGGGAAATGACGATGTACCCCGGGACCGATGGGGGCCCGGGGTTAAGGGATGATGACCCTACCCCCGACCCCGAGGGGGTGCCGAGGGTGAGGGGATGACGATGACTGCCGTTACCTTTCTTGACGGCGTTGGGATCAGTCATATCAGATGCCCCCTCCCCTGGGGCGAAGTGGGTCCCACCGCTGAGGCTCAAGGGGCGTTCTCCACGTGGCTGATCCCTACCCTTGAGTTCTATGCGGACGGTGTGGGGAATGTAAGGAGACGGCCCCCGTACACCGCGCCAGCCTTGATCGCCCTCGAAAATGAAGACGAGCTCTTTGGAGTCTGCGCGAAAAGGCGTATCATCATTTCCTCTCATTACGGCGACGTCAGCAAGGTCCCATCGCTGGCCGGGGGCGTGCCGCACCACGCGCCGGGGTAATCCTCGAGGCGAACTGACGTATAGCAAGGAGCCGCGTGGTTGACAAGACATGGCGGGACATTTGAAAACTCGATAAATCTAGCCAAAAGGAGGCGGGCTGATGCTTCATCGCCCTCGTCTTCTTCCTTTTGGTCCCCAGCGTTCCTTCAGCCTGCGAGCTCGCGCCCAGCTTTTCTTTGTTCTTTCAGGTTAGCCTTTTCGTCTTAATTCTCTTTATTATGAGTTCACCTTCTTGGACCTCGGAGGAGGGTTCTGAGGGCCGTCCTCCTTCTGTGAGGCCCCAGACTCCTCCTTCTCCTTCTCCTCCCATCGAGTGGTCCTCTGATTCGGAGGACCACATCCCTCTGGCCCGGCGATGGGCCACCGGTGGGGCCCCATCAAGGGGCCACCGATCGAGGGCCGGGACCTCATCGAGGGTGGAGGAGTCCCCAGAGGGGACAGCCTCCGTCCTGAAGCGACTGGACCTGGAAAGGATCCGGGCCCGCTACAGGATCCCTCGGGAGGTCGAGTTATTCCTACCAACACCTGACGACCGGGTCATCTCCTCCCGACCCGGTCGAGTAGCTCTTTATGAGACCTGCCTGCAGGCAGGTCTCCGCCCTCCCTTTCATCCTTTCTTTGTCCGCCTGCTTGATTTCTACTCTTTAACTCCTTCTCAACTAGTCCCAAACTCCTGCCGTGTGATTAGCGCCTTTGTCATTCTCTGCCATCGCCTAGGCATTACTCCTAGAATCAGTTTGTTCTGCAATTTCTACTCCCTCCGAGCTCAAAAAGGGTGGTGGCTATTCTAGCCCCGACCCAACAGAGTCCTTAAGCTTCTTTTGCCTACGTCAATCAAGGGGTGGAAACCTCGTTTCTTTTTGCTAATATCGACCAAGTCCGGCCCCGGTGGGGGGACCCCGACCTCCGAGGGAACGCCGCGGTTGTTCATCCTGGGGACCGGGAGGCGATGGGGTGTTGCTGACCGCCGAGATCCCTCGGTACACCCTGCTGTTGGCAGAGGATAACTTTGAGTTGGCGGGTCTCATCTCCCAGCGGGGTAAATTCTCCATACTTAGAAATTCCGCTCTTCCTTCTTCCTTCTTCTTCTTTTTTTTTTTTTTTACCGTTCTGAAAATCTAATGTGCTATGCAGCCATGAAGATTTCGACCGTGAAGATGGTAAAGGCTGCCAAGAAGAGGGCCCGAGAAGGGCCGCCCAGGGACCAGTGGGCCCCGGCCCCGAAACGTCCGGTGGTCAGGGTCCCCCTCCCGGCGCCCGTCTCCCCATCCCCGGCTCCGCCACATGCCCCATCTGTTCCGGAGGTTGACCTTACGGCCGACACTCCGCCAGAGGTGGGGGCGACTGCGGGAGCCACCGTCGAGGAACCAGAAGCGGGGGCGGCTGCGGGAGCCGTCGCCGAGGAATCAGAGGTGGGGGCGCGTGTGCCAACTGGTGAGTTCCCGGTCCCCGGGAGGACGACCCCATCAGATGCCGCCAGGGACTGGGGCGAGGGGCCATCTGGCCCCGCGAGCCCATCCCCCGAAGGGCCACTCGGGAGTGGTCCGCACGTAGAGCCGGGGCCTTCAGGAACAGCGGAGGAAGGCGAGGGGGCGCCCAGGCTCCTCGGGACTTCCTGGACGACGGCCGCTGGGCCGAGCGGGCCTTGGGTCCGGTTTTGACCTCAGGATTATAGAAGATCTCAGCCATCTGGGAGCGGGCGTGTTCTTCCGGGACTCCTACGCCGCAGTGGTCAAGGTAAGTTATCTTCTCGTTCCTTCCCCCTTACTGTTCCTACATATGTATATATCCTGTTGACCTGGGCTTGTGTGCAGATCGCTCACTCCCTGAGGGCCGCCACAAGCCGGACGGAAATGGAGGCCAATCGCACGCGCGCGGTGCTCTCTCAAATGGCGGAGGCTGAGAGCGCAGTCATGGCCAGGGACATGCACATCTCTGAGCTGACCTCAGCGCTCCGGGAGGCCGAGGACCGAGCGGGTGCGGCGGCGGAGGAAGCTAGAGCGACGAGGGAGGAAATCTGCCGCCGTGAGGAAGAGTTGAGCCATGCCCGAGAGGAGATACGCCAGGCTCGGGAGGCTGAAAAAAACACGGCGGAGGCCCTTGCTGCGGAAAAAGTTCGGGCTGCTGGACTTGTTGAGGAGTACAAGGCATCTGAGCATTTCGCAGATGACCTGGCCGAAGCTTCGGCCGCCGTATACCTCGACGGGTTCCAGCATGCTAAGGAAAGGGTGGCCAGGGACTTGAACTTCCCCCAGGCCCTGGAGATCGAATTGTCAGACAAGACTTCTTTCGATGATGAGCCCGCACCGGCAGGGCCCTGAGTCTGCGTCCGCGACTTTGTTTTTCTTTTCTTTCTTTTGTAAGCCCGACTACGTCGGGGTTTTGTAATTCTCAGTTAATTAGTTAATGAAAATACTTTTCACGATGATCTTTGTATTATTGTTAACTTCATCAATTGATACGCGGTCCCACGATTCTTGTTTGTCTCGACGATTCCGAGGGACACCCCCCCCCCACCTGCGCCACTCCGCCTTAGTTACATGGGCCCGCGGATTAGAGTTAGGTAGGGCTGAATCTTGGGAGCGGGGCACCACTGATCGGGGATTAGGCCGGTGGGCTCCCTCGGAGCTATAGGCGTAAGGCTCGATCAAGTATTAGACCTGGTGTCAGTCTGGCGCGCAGCTTGATGCCCGCGGGACTTAGCCTTGTTTTGACCGGTAGGACGTCGGATGAAGAATCATTGGTGCACCGCTCCGCTAGCGGTTAGTCGGATTTTGTGCCTGATTGGTGCAGGGCTTTGAGTGCCGTCGAGGTGCCAGGCTTTTGTTGTTGAGAGCCGGTGGTACACTGCTCTGCCAGTGGCACACTGGGCTTTATGCCTGGCTGGTGCAGGGCTTTGGTGCCGATAGGGTGCCGGGCTTTTGTTGTTGAGAGCCAGTGGTACACTGCTCTGCCAGTGGTACACTGGGCTTTATGCCTGGCTGGTGCAGGGCTTTAGTGCCAATGGGGTGCCGGGCTTTTGTTGTTGAGAGCCAGTGGTACACTGCTCTGCCAGTGGTACACTGGGCTTTATGCCTGGCTGGTGCAGGGCTTTGAGTGCCGATGGGGTGCCGGGCTTTTGTTGTTGAGAGCCAGTGGTACACTGCTCTGCCAGTGGTACACTGGGCTTTATGCCTGGCTAGTGCAGGGCTTTGGTGCCGACGGGGTGCCGGGCTTTTGTTGTTGAGAGCCAGTGGTACACTGCTCTGCCAGTGGTACACTGGGCTTTATGCCTGGCTGGTGCAGGGCTTTGAGTGCCGACGGGGTGCCGGGCTTTTGTTGTTGAGAGCCAGTGGTACACTGCTCTGCCAGTGGTACACTGGGCTTTATGCCTGGCTGGTGCAGGGCTTTGAGTGCCGACGGGGTGCCGGGCTTTTGTTGTTGAGAGCCAGTGGTACACTGCTCTGCCAGTGGTACACTGGGCTTTATGCCTGGCTGGTGCAGGGCTTTTGTTGTTGAGAGCCAGTGGTACACTGCTCTGCCAGTGGTACACTGGGCTTTATGCCTGGCTGGTGCAGGGCTTTGAGTGCCGACGGGGTGCCGGGCTTTTGTTGTTGAGAGCCAGTGGTACACTGCTCTGCCAGTGGTACACTGGGCTTTATGCCTGGCTGGTGCAGGGCTTTGGTTGTTGAGAGCCAGTGGTACACTGCTCTGCCAGTGGTACACTGGGCTTTATGCCTGGCTGGTGCAGGGCTTTGAGTGCCGATGGGGTGCCGGGCTTTTGTTGTTGAGAGCCAGTGGTACACTGCTCTGCCAGTGGTACACTGGGCTTTATGCCTGGCTGGTGCAGGGCTTTGAGTGCCGACGGGGTGCCGGGCTTTTGTTGTTGAGAGCCAGTGGTACACTGCTCTGCCAGTGGTACACTGGGCTTTATGCCTGGCTGGTGCAGGGCTTTGAGTGCCGACGGGGTGCCGGGCTTTTGTTGTTGAGAGCCAGTGGTACACTGCTCTGCCAGTGGTACACTGGGCTTTATGCCTGGCTGGTGCAGGGCTTTGGTGCCGACGGGGTGCCGGGCTTTGAGAAGATTCAGATAACTAGAATTGAATTCCGTCAGCATTGAATAAGGGGTGAACATGCGAACAAATACGGAGATGACGTTTATTATGAAGGAGGGATACATTACTGATAATACCGGCGGAGGTTATCCGCATTCCACGTCCTAGGAAGTGGTGTCCCATCAAGTTCTTCATTTTGTAAGCTCCATGGTGAAGCGTCTCGGTGACTCGGTAAGGTCCCTCCCAGTTAGGGGCTAGCTTGCCTCCTTCAGTTGGTTTGAGACTTCCGCCCGTCGAAGGATTAGTCTCCTGGTAGGAACGTCCGGGGGCGCACGCGAGCGTTGTAGTATTTTGCGGCCCGTTGTCGATAGGCTGCCATTCGAAGCCGCGCCCGATCTCGCATCTCCTCCACCAGGTCGAGATTGGCTCGCAGTTGGTCTGGGTTACCTTCTTCACTGTAGGCTTCTACCCGAGGGCTGGGCGCGCCGATCTCCACAGGAATGACAGCCTCAGAGCCAAAGACCAAGCTGAATGGCGTTTCGCCAGTGGGGTTCGTGGCGTTGTATGATAAGCCCATAGCACGTTGGGAGTTCTTCTACCCATCGTCCCTTGCAGCCATCCAGTCGAGTCTTTAGCCCCTGGAGGATGATCCGGTTAGTCACCTCAGCTGCCCCGTTGGTTTGAGGATGCCCGACGGAGGTGAACCTCTGACAGATACCCAGCTCGGAGCAGAACTCCCGGAAAGGTGCGTTGTCAAACTGCCGGCCATTATCAGTGACTAGAGTGCGCGGCAGTCCAAACCGACATATGATTGACTTCCAGAAGAAAGATCTCACTTTACTCTCGTGATTTTGGCCAGAGCCTCAGCTTCAACCCACTTGGTGAAGTGATCCACCGCCACCAGGAGAAACTTCCGCTGCCCGGAGGCCGGGGGAAATGGACCTAAGATATCCATCCCCCACTGGGCGAAGGGCCAGGGTGCCACCAGAGGAGTTAGGTGAGACGTTGGCTATCGCTGAATATTGGCATGACGTTGGCAGCTATCGCACTTCTTGACAAGCTCGGCCGCATCCTCCTTCATTGTCAACCAGAAATACCCTTGGCGCAGGGCCTTGTATGCTAGGGCTCTGCCCCCCAGGTGACTCCCGCATACACCCTCGTGGATCTCCCTAAGGATATAATCCGATTCTGTTGGCCCCACACATTTAAGGACCGGATATGAGAATGATCTCGATAAAGCTTCCCGTCCATCATCAAGAATCTCGGGGCCCTTCGCCTGAGCAGCTTGGCCTCCGCCGGGTCCCTTGGGAGAGTACCGTCGGTCAAGTACCGGATGTAGGCGTCCATCCAGGAGGGCTCCGGCTCCACTGGTAATGCTTCATCCGCGGCCTCAATGCTTGGGACTTGTAGATGCTCCACGTATGTTCTCCCCAACGTCCCGTCGACCGAAGTGGCCAAACGAGACAGTGCGTCAGCCCTGGCATTCTCCGCTCTGGGGATATAGCTGACACGAAAATAAGAGAAATGAGACGCCTGGGACCGCACCTTGCTCAAGTAGCGGGACATGGTGGGGTCCCTAGCCTCGTACTCCCCGGCGACTTGTCCAGAAATGAGCTGAGAGTCCGTGAAGGCCCTCAAGCGCCCCGCGCCCAGCTCCTTTGCTAGCCTCATCCCCGCCAGCAGGGCTTCGTACTCTGCCTGGTTATTGGTCGCCGAGAACTGGAATCTGAGAGCGTACTCCACCACGTCTCCCTCCGGGCTTGCGAGAATAAGTCCGGCTCCACTCCCTTGAGAGTTTGCCGCTCCGTCTACATGCAGGATCCAGTCTCCCACCTCCCCAGATGAGGGGGGGTCTGCAAACTCCTCCGGTTGCGCCTCCTCCACATCCTTCTCGGTCCAGGAGCACTCGACTAGGAAATCCGCCAGCACTTGGGACTTCATGGCTGATCTTGGCCGGATGGCCAGGTCGAACTCACTTAGCTTGATGGCCCATTTCGCCAGCCGGCCGGAGGTGTCGGGGCGAGACAGGATAGCTCGCAGGGGCTGGTCCGTAAGCACCACGATGGGATGAGCTTGAAAGTAAGGCCGAAGGCGCTGAGTAGAGACCACCAGGGCGAAGATAATCTTCTCGGTTTTTGAATATCTGGTCTCAGCGTCGTGGAGTACCTTGCTGGTGTAATAGATTGGTTTCTGAGCTCCGTCGGTATCCACGCGCACAAGCACAGAGCTAACGGCCTCCGGGGAAGCGGCCAGATATAGAAAGAGCTCCTCTCCATTTTCAGGCTTGGACAGTAGCGGCGGAGTGGAGAGAAACTGCTTCAATTCTTCAAAGGAGCCCTGACACTCTTTCGTCCACTCGAAGCCGTTAATCTTGCGCAGCGCCTTGAAGAAGGGCAGGCACCTCTCCGCCGACCTTGACATAAAACGACTCAAGGCAGCCACCCTCCCGTCAGGCGCTGTACTTCCTTCTTGCTGGCCGGGGGCCGCATCTCCAGGATGGCCCTGATCTTGTCGGGGTTGGCCTCGATCCCGCGCTGGGTCACCATGAAACCCAGGAACTTGCCAGCCGCTACTCCGAAGGCGCATTTGTGGGGGTTGAGCTTCATCCGGTACCGGCGCAGATTGCTGAAAGTCTCCTCGAGATCCACCACATGGTCTTCCGCGCTGGTGCTTTTGGTCAGCATGTCATCCACATATACCTCCATGTTGCGCCCTAGCTGATCCTCAAAAACCTTGTTCATTAATCTTTGGTAAGTGGCCCCGGCGTTTTTTAGTCCAAAGGGCATCACCCTATAACAGTAGATCCCCTTCTCCGTGACAAAAGAGGTTGCTTCTTCATCCGCCGGACTCATCTTGATTTGATTGTACCCCGAGAACGCATCCATGAAACTGAGCGTCTCGTGCCCGGAGGTGGCGTCTACCAACTGATCGATTCGGGGAGCGGAAGCTGTCCTTGGGACACGCCTTATTGAGGTCGGTGAAATCCACGCACATTCTCCAGCTTCCACTGGCCTTCCGAACCATCACGACATTCGCCAACCAGTCGGGTAGCGCACCTCGCGGATGTGGCCAGCCGCCAACAGCTTCCGCACCTCCTCATCAACAGCCCTCTGCGGTCCGGGGCGAAACTCCTTTTCTTCTGCCTGATAGGTCGACACTCCGGTCGGATGTTGAGCTGATGTGTAATCACCTCCTCCGGGATCCCGGGCATGTCGGATGCTGACCACGCGAAGACGTCGGCGTTGGCCCGCAGAAAGGTGAGGAGCCGGTCACGGGCTTCGTCTGGAAGTGAGGCTCCGACTCGAACCGCCCGCGCGGGGTCCTCCCCGAGGGGGAAAGTGAGCAGCTGCTCGGCCGGTTCCCCCCTCCTCTCCAGGTCCCGCGGGTCAAGGGTCTCTGATGTCGATGCAGATGGCGATGCAAGTGCTGCCCCCTGGGGACTGGGGGCCAAGTGATAGCATGGCGCCGGCAGGTCCCGTTCTCCTCGCATCTCGCCGATCCCGCTGGTGGTTGGGAACCTCACCAGGAGCCGCTTGGTGGAAATGACGGCATCCAAGAGGTTGAGCCCGGGCCTCCCAAGAATTGCGTTGTACGCCAGGGCACACGGACTACCAGGAATTTTATAAGGACAGTGCTCTGGCATGGAGCCGTTCCGGCTATCACGGGAAGAGTAATTTCCCCCTCGACCCTCACAGAATCCCCCGTGAATCCCATCAAAGGCGTGACGACAGGCCGAAGTAGATCATGCGACAGGTCCATGCGAACAAAGGCATCATAGTTCAAAACATCTACTGAACTTCCACTGTCGACCAGGATTCGTTTTACAGGGTGCTTAGCAATCGTCATGGATACGACGACGCTATCATCATTTTTATTTACAACCCCCTCTAAGTCCTCTTCGAAAAAAGGAATTACAGTTTCCACTCCTCCCTCTCCCCTTGGTCTCTTTGACGGGCCTCCTGCCCCCCAGGAAATCATCGCTACTGTCTTCCCTGTCGGGGTATTATCAATCGTCGGCGGTGCAGGCGCCGACGGGCCAGGAGCTCCTGGGTTGTTCCTTTGGACGAACTTCCTCAGGTGGCCTTGTTGAATGAGGTCTTCAATGGCCTTCTTCAGCTGTCGGCAGTCGTCGTGTTGTGGCCATGGTCCCGGTGGTAGCGGCAGTAGAGATTTTTGTTCCGGGGAATCTTCGGGTTGATGGGAGGAGGGCGTTGCAGATAGGGCTCCCCTTCGATCTCGAGCAGGATCTGGGATATTGGAGCAAGCAACGGAGTGTAGGGCCCGTCCCTCGGTGCAGGAGGTCGAGGACGGTTGTCGGGCCGGCGAGGAGGCTCGGGCCTCCTGGGGCGGGCTTCCGCAGGTTCTGGCTGGGTTGGCTTCCAGGGTATACTTCCGCTGGCCTCCCGCCGGGAAAAGTCAGCTTCGTCCGCCCGGATGTACTTCTGGGCGCGGATCAGAAGTTCGGAGTAGGAACCCGGCGGCTTTTTGTCCAGGGAGTAGGCGAAGCGGGAAGGGCGAAGCCCCCACTTCAGAGCCAGAGTTTCCACTGAGTCCTCCAGGTTATAGACTTCCAAGGCGGCTTCCTTAAACCGGGCGACATAGTCCCGCAGAGACTTGCCATTCTTCTGCTGCATGGCAAACAGGCTGTCTGCCACCCTTGGAATCTTCCGGCAGGCGTCAAAGTGGGCCAGAAAAGCCCTCTCCAACTGGCGGAAAGAGTCGATACTTCGCGGCGGCAGACGTGAATACCAGGCCCGAGCAGCTTTTTTCAGGGTAGCCGGGAAAGCAATACACATGAGCGAATCAGTGGCCCCCTGAACTTGCATGAGTACCTTATATCTCTCCAGATGGTCTAGGGGGTCCGTGGTCCCGTCGTAAGGGTCCAGCTGAGGAAGGCAAAACCTGGTGGAGATGGGCTCTTCCATGATGCGGCGAGACAGAGGAGGCCGACTGTCATAATCAGCCTCTGGCAGGTGAGTGATACGACGGCTGAGCTCCTCCAGCTTCTGGTTGCACTCCTCAAGTCGACGCTCAGCTCGACGAGGCATCCGGCCATCAAAGGAGCCCTCCCCCGAAGACTCAGAAGAAGAGCGGGGGCGGCGATGCCGGCGCGTGCGCTCCGCCTCCTTTCCATGCCGCCGCTTAGGAGAGATGCTGGCATGGCGAGAGGGAGACCGGGGCCTTTTGGATACCTCTCGGGGATGTGGCTTGGCCGGGGATCGGCGAGGATGCTCTGCAGGGACCGGCGATCTCCGGCAGGAGTGCTGGCTAGGCTGCATCACTCCAGGGACGGACGGATTCGGCTCTGGTTGCCGCAAGGCCGCTTGCTGCTGCTGCTGCATGTCTTTGATCACCGCCGCTAGCGACTGGACCTGGGTGGCCAGGGCAGCGAATCGATCTTCTTGAAGTGGCTGTGGAGCAGACGCAGGAGCGTCATTCCGCAGAGCAGAAGGCCCTGCCCCCTGGAGATTCGGAGGTTCTGGATAGATGGATGGGAGAGCCGGGGGGGCCTCCGCGGGTGGACCAGCCCCGCAGCGCTGCCCCCCAGTGCGACCGGCTGAAACTCCTTTCGTCCGAGTAGTCACCATAGCTTCAGAGTCTTGAAAAAGAAGGCAGCTGGTTCGATGTCTTTCTTGCACCCCCCTTCCTGGCGCGCCAATCTGATGACGCCAAGTCACTTTCCACGAACGTCGGGGAAAACAGACGTCTCGCTCCTGGAAATCCTGCAAGAAAAGTCCCCAGGGACCGGAAGCTCCGGTGGGGACCCTCCGACGATCAAGTTAGTGGCTTGGGTTCAGACAAAGAACCGCTCCAGCGAAGAGGAGCTGAGGCGGTTAGGGTTTTTGCTGGGAGGAAGAAAGCTCAGAAAAACCAGAGTTCGGATCCCACTTACCGCGCATTCCCTTCCTCTTATAGTTGTCCTCATGCCCCACCTTTCGTCTAGGGGAGATTACTTTCGTACCGCAGCTACGCGTGCCGGAGACGTCCCTCGTACCTCCTGTTGATGTGATATCACACGTGTCCGGTGGTCGCGAAGGTATGCAGTGCGCGCCGCCGGCTGATGGGACGGAGTATAGCTGCAAGTAGTAGCATGTCGTACGCCGTAGCAAGATATGGTCATACACAGGGGCATGCAACGCGCCAAACCTCGTTATGAGGCATGGCCCTCCGTAACAGGGCACAATCACGGAAGTACCGAACGGTATGCTGCGGCAAGGTATGGTCATGTACCGAAAATTACATGCGAGCACCGTGCAACCTGAAGGTTGCCGCGTTTCTTGGCAACTGTCGCATGTTGGTCGCAGATGACCCCACCCCGAAGGGGTACCGGAGATGGGGGATGATAACACACCCCGGGACCTGTGGGGGCCCCGGGTTTATGGGACGATGACCCTACCCCCGACCCCGAAGGGATGTCGGGGGTGAGGGAAATGACGATGTACCCCGGGACCGGTGGGGGCCCCGGGGTTAAGGGATGATGACCCTACCCCCGACCCCGAGGGGGTGCCGGGGGTGAGGGAAATGACGATGTACCCCGGGACCGGTGGGGGCCCCGGGGTTAAGGGATGATGACCCTACCCCCGACCCCGAGGGGGTGCCGGGGGTGAGGGAAATGACGATGTACCCCGGGACCGGTGGGGGCCTGGGGTTAAGGGATGATGACCCTACCCCGACCCCGAGGGGGTGCCGGGGGTGAGGGAAATGACGATGTACCCCAGGACCGGTGGGGGCCCGGGGTTAAGGGATGATGACCCTACCCCCGACCCCGAGGGGGTGCCGGGGGTGAGGAAAATGACGATGTACCCCAGGACCGGTGGGGGCCCGGGGTTAAGGGATGATGACCCTACCCCCGACCCCGAGGGGGTGCCGGGGGTGAGGGAAATGACGATGTACCCCGGGACCGGTGGGGGCCCGGGGTTAAGGGATGATGACCCTACCCCCGACCCCGAGGGGGTGCCGGGGGTGAGGGAAATAACGATGTACCCCGGGACCGGTGGGGGCCCGGGGTTAAGGGATGATGACCCTACCCCCGACCCCGAGGGGGTGCCGGAGGTGAGGGGATGACGATGACTGCCGTTACCTTTCCTGACGGCGTTGGGATCAGTCATATCAGCACAGATTTGGATCGAGCAAGCCACCGAGTCACAGCTGCAGAACCTCATAGCCTTGGAGCAGTCGAAGCCATAACTTGAACAAATCATTTCCAGCTATGCTTGGCTTATGGATAACCTCATCAACACGACGGAAGACGTCGCCATCCTACATGAGGAGAGAATCTTACAAACCAATATGGGCAGCCCTGAGGAGGTTGCCATCTACTTCAACAAGGGCCAGTTCCTAGACTTTGACGATCACCACTTCAAGAGTATCTTGGATGAATTAAACAGGCACGTCACGGAACCAAGGAACAGATGGGGAGCCCTGTTAATTCATCACTTCAAGAGTATCTTGGTTCCTTAACGTGCCTGTTTAATTCATCGAAGATACTCTTGAAGTGGTGATCGTCAAAGTCTAGGAACTGGCCCTGGCAAAGCTTGTTGAAGTAGATGGCGACCGCCTCGTGGCTGCCCATATTGGTTTGTAGGATTCTCTCCTCCTGTAGGATGGCGACGTCTTCCGCCGTGTTGATGAGCTAGGTTATCCATGAGCCAAGCATATATAGCTGGAAATGATTTGTTCAAGTTGTGGCTTCGACTGCTCCAAGGCTATGAGGTTCTGCAGCTGTGGCTCAGTGGCTTGCTCGACCCATATCTGTGGGATCTCCAACGTGCCATTCTGGAATGTCACGTCGATGAAGCTGTACTGCTTGTCCTTCTTATCTCAAACCTAACCAAAGCTTTTCTTAGATCTTTCGCACAGGGTATGTTTCTATTGGACGATGCTGTGCCAAAGCAGAGCCGGAAGCAGACACATGGGGAAAGCAAACATTGAATAAATGGGAGCCGCCAGCTCCTCTCGAAAGCTCTGGATTTGGGAGGGTTAAGGAACAAGTAGGACAGATGTAGCAGATGAACGGGCTTTGTGATTATATTAAGTAATATGTCAAGAAACCGTGATGTAGTAAATAGTCACCAATAAGAGCAACATCTCCTTCTTTCTGTCTTCACCCAGTGCCGGGATCTTCGGGACATTGATTAATTGGAGCAGCTTTTCATGAATTATAAAGAAATCTGTGGTGTCTAGATGCATGATTGCAAATTAATCCCACTTCCTCTGTTTCTTATTTACGCTCTCATTCTTAATCTACTGATCATCTAATTTTTTCTGCAATCAAAGGACCGCTAGCACTAATCCTAGGAGTCACTTGTCATGGCAAGAAAGAAATGTTTTCTCTATGCTAATTATAATTATGCAATACCAAACAAGCAACGCATTAGCTAATTGTGAAGCATCAAACGAGCAGTAGAGCAGCGAGACCAGCTAATTAACGGAGAAGCGCATACAAATAGGAAAGCAATTAAACAGCACAAGTCCAGAATTCCCATATGCTGTGCTTACTTTAATACCAAGGGGTCCAGACAAGGGGAAGAGGGACGAGTGGAGTGAGAGTGGTGTGTTGTGCTAACTGGAGATCTATGAGTCAAAGTGGCTCCTTCGGAACCGGGCGTAGCTGAAGGGCTGTGACTGGGAGGACATTGCACGCCAGGTGTCAAAGTATTTAATATGTACACCAAATATTGAGAGATAAGAGAGAGAGAGAGAGAGAGAGAGAGAGAGAGAGATACATAATATTAACATTTGCAAAGAACGTTGTGTTTTTGCTGATTGCCATTATTGTATGATGATATTTTTGGGATATCAGTATGTTCATCGTCTTAATGAAGTGAATCTGGATGGGCTTGCCCATCTTTTCCTTGACAAAAGACTATCTACCAGATCCCGCCTTCCAAATAAACACCGGCTGCTACTGCTAACACAAAATCTGATCTGTTTTTTTTTGTTGGTACAAACGGTTGATCAGACACGTCTAGTATGTATCAACTCAGAAACATTAGAATACAAAATTTACCTCAAAATAGTAGGACAAGGATCATCCTAACTCCAAATCAAGTAGCCAGAATGCTGGGCCACTGAAGCCGCCACCCAATCAGCAGCCGCATTGGCTTCACGGTATATGTGTCGAATCTGGGTAGATTCAGCTTCCTGAAGGCTGGACCATATGTCTCAGAGAATCGGATTAAGGGGGGCAACAGGAACATTTTCCTTCCGAAGCCACCTAATGACCGTCATAGAATCACCCTCATCACAAATCTTTGGGCATGAAGAATCTGAGAAGAATAAGTAATACCAGCCCAAGCAGCATATAGTTCGGTCGTAGGGACAGAGAAATCCAGAGAACCAAATCCACCTGCTGCCATCATATACCCTGAGGCCCACGAATGATGAAGGCCAAGCCAGCAAGTCTACCACAGACGCTTCCATCAAAGTTGATTTTGACAAACCCTGGAGGGGGGCTCCCAAGAAAAGAAAACCGTACGCCGGTTCGCTATCGAAGCAGTAGGGGAACCCCAGAGGCCAGAGGAGTCAGAACCAACCAAAAGCAAAGCACGGGCATAATCCATAGACAATGATCTGATCTTCCTCAAATAAGATCCTCCGTGAATATAAGCTGGTTCCTCGAAAGCCAAATCTGGTAAGCTGTAACCGCCCAAAGACCACATAAATGCTGAGAGGCCCTTCGGAGATCATGAAAGAAGAGGGAGCGAGGGGAACCTGAAGCATCCACTCTACCAGTATAACCCATCAGGTGCCAAATCTGTCGAGCTCTAGGACATAAGAAGATAGCATGATCGGAAGACTCGTCCTTCAGCCCACACAGAGGGCAAATCGGCTGGATAGGCATACCTCTATGGGATAGCAGGGCACTCGTCGAAAGACAGTCCCAAAAAAGCTTTCAAATAAACAGCTGAACCCTGGGGAGGGTAGGGAGCGACCAGATCCAAGAGATTGAGCGATGATGCCATATTTGGTCACACAATAAATTTTGGTACCCTTTGTTTTAAATATATGTTAGATATAATTGTATCTTCTGAAAATTATGTTACATGTATGGTCTAAACAACTCATAGCTCACGGTAATCTAATTAAATTTAATGTAGATATGTTATATTTAATGCAAATCTAATTTATATTAAAGCCAAAAAGATAATTCTTTTTTTTTTTCACGTATCCAAACATATTAAATACTTTTAAGGTAGGCCTTTTCTTGCTCCTTTGCATAGACATTCCTATCTTCTCTGTCTTTCCATTTAATGTGGCTAGCAATACTTTAGAAAGCACCTACTTATTTTTCTTGAATATTATTTTTTTTAAAAAAACATTCTTTATCTTCTGAATTAATTTTTTTTAATCATTTTTAAGTCTATGATGACTCTAGATTAAATGGAGCCCGCATCTACTAAAGATTTCTATTGTATGCTGGGTTCAAATAACTTATGTCATATAACAATTTATTAGATCTAGTATACTCGCATTATATTTCAATGCAAATTTTATCTTAAAAATAAAAATAAATCAAAAGCAAATAATAATTATGTTTTTATATTATTTTATAAAATAATAGTTTAATTTATAAAATTTATTTATGAATAATATTTTTTTATTTATTTTATTTATATTTATAAAATTTAAATTGAAACATCACGTGACATATACTTAGTGTTTCCGTCGCATGGGATGTTCTCGTCAAGCAAGCATGTTTATGAGCCTATAAATAGCCGTTGTTCCTTCCTTCAATTGTCTATCCAAACAAAGGAAGGAACAAATTTCATTCTTATCTACTTTCTTGATCAACCTGAATCAAAGCGACCTAACCAAGGAGAAACCAAATTACGGAGCTTTCGCATGGGCATGTCTCCGCGGTTGCTAGGGTTTTGCTGAATGGGGATCAGTGGAGGATGGGAACGCCTCTTGCTTTGGGACCTTTATGTTCTTAGCGTTGGAGTACCATTCCTTGATTTTGCTTGTCTTTTCTTTTCCTTCTAGTTGCTTGAAGGAGAAGGATTGCAAAAGGGTTTTTTTTTTTTTTTGATGTTAATACTACCTGATTTGCTTCAAATATTGCAGTGAAGTCATGGGGTAATAACGCTCTTTGCCAGGCCTTCTATGAGGGTTCTGTTGTTGTTTTATTCTTCTTCCCACCCCTTTCCTTTACCTTGTTGCTTCTTCTTCTCTGTATCATTTGATATGGCTCCAATCCTATCTTGTCTTCTCCTTATCTCTCTACTTCTCTTCTTTTGCCTTAGGTATTTCAGGTTTGGGTTCTGCAAGCTCAACTATAAACATGAGTGGGGTTTTGGGAAGGATGAGGGGCCCTTTCACTCCATCCCAGTGGATGGAGCTCGAGCACCAGGCGTTGATCTACAAACACCTTGATGCAAATATGCCCATACCACCCAGCTGCTCAACTCAATCAGAAGAAGCCTTAGCCCATCTGGGTATCCTCGCATCCAGCTGGATCTTTTGGTTCCAGTGCATGTAAGGCTCTCCTCCATCCCTAAAACAAAAGGTGAAACGTAAGAATGTGGAGGAGATCAGCTAGCATCTCCCAGATATCGAGATGAAGGGTGTCACGCCCCAGACCCAAAATTTTGAGCTAGGGTGACAACCCGCTGCATGCCGGTCATGCAAGGCGTCCCGAAATTTACACATTGATCAACATAAGGCAATAATTATAATTAGGCTATTCAAATTCATAACCTAACACAAACCATAAATATAAGTTTGGGCTACAGCCCTACACACAATCAATATAGTTCTGGGCTACAAACCCTACACAAGTAATACTGGGGTTACAATGATATAAAAAAAACTGATTTATATAGAAGCTTCATCTCTTCCATAAATCCATCTTCAATCCTGAGGTCTGAAAAACATGTGAGTTTACATGAGCTCACACTCAATAAGTTAGCCTATAATAATATTATAAAATAGCCATATATCATCATAACTTATCAAGATATTAAGTCATAATTTTATAAACTTCCAATTCAAATGCATTTATCATGCTATCATAACAGGCATATCACTACTCAATTAATTTGGAAGCTTATACAATAATACCAGAAAATGCATTGTAAACAACCCACTGTTTATATGATCATTTTTATATTATATTTTATGTATCCCATGGCCCTGCTACACCTCAATCGACGCACATCCTTTAGATGTGTGTGGCCTCCACATGCCACCTCATCGTCAATCATAGCACATCCTCTAGATGTGTAGCCTCCACATGCCATATCATCATCAGTCAGAACACATCCTCTAGATGCGTGGCCTCCACATGTCATATCATCATCAGTCATAGCGCCTCCAGATGCGTGTGGCCTCCACATGCCACCTCATCATCAGTCATAGCGCATCCTCCAGAGCATGTGGCCTCCACATGCCACCTCATAATCAAACAGAGCACATCCTCTAGATGTGTGTGCCTCCACATGCTACGTCATAGGAGAACCGCGGTGACACATATAAATATAATTCTGGATCATCATTATACATGCATATCACACATCATGCATCATCATAAGCATAATCTTTTCATATCACATAAACAGTGGTTTGTACGTTCTTAATCATTGCATGTAACCAATTCACTTTGCAAAGTTAAAAATAAACATGTACATCATATTTGGCATAAACACAATCAACCATTACTTTGCAAATTAATACCAACTATTATAGCAATATTCAATTTCATAAGTATGCATAAAATTATAAATACAATAATTTATAATTTATAAAATTATTATATTTGGCTTACTTACTAGATTATGCAATAAATACCAGATTATGTAATGTAAACAAACCCACTATTTATGTAATTATTATTTCGTATGTGTCCCACGGCCCTACAAATTAATCAGAACACATCCTCTAGATGTGTGAGGCCATACATACTCAAACGGAATACACCCTACAGATGTGTGAGGCCAAATGAGAACCGCGGCGACACATATTAGTCTATCACAATGTTATCATCATACTTGCATGTCACTCATCATGCATCAATTTCTCATATTACATATACAGTGGTTTGTACATTATTAGCAAATGCATATGGTCATCCCAACATATTTTGCAAATCAAAGAATTTATATTTTTGCACATACACCAAGAAACTATTTCTTTCAAAATATTATCAGCTACTATAGTCATAATAAATACTCATATGTAGATTTATGGTACCATTCAAAATAATCAAACCAAATAAACTTCATTTTTCTTATCTCATAATATACTTGCAAACTATAAAACCATGAGTTATAAATTATTAATTATAAATAGACTTACTTACCTCGGTACGCTAATCCCAAATGGTTAACCAGGTATTTGGACATCTGGGTACCTTAACAATGTTATCTCCACCCGAAACAAGCCATCGGCCATCTGGGGAGAAACTAATGGCATTGACCTCAATGACCTCTCAATCTATCCGGCTACATCTGGATCCTCAACCCAAAGATGGGGTCCAATCTCAAAGTGGGCAGCTGCCATTTTGAGACACAACAGATCAATATCCCAACAACTTCTTAATCCACCTTCCTCTAGCACCATCCAAAATCCCAACCAAAAGTGTCCGACTAAACAAACACCGGACCCATGAATCAAATCAAGATTTCCACTATCGCAAGTTCTAAGATTCGTCACTTCATTTCTCCACCACCCTATGTTGTAGGATTTGGCCGGTGCGGCTCTGGCGACGATAGCTCAAGACTGGGACAGTGTTAGGCCTTCAAAAATAAAAGATCTCTTCCCTTCTGGCGGCGGCTATCCTCCACGGAGTCCTTTTTCTGGACCTCCCTTTATCTGGACCTTCGCTTGTCCTCTCACGCTCAGATTCCCTCCCTAACTCTCTCTCTCTAGCATTAGGAGGATGGGCAGGCGATTACCTGGAGGAGGTGTGCGCCAGGGTGAAGGAGGGAGTCGACCTCCAACTCCTTTTATTCTCCCACGCGACGCTTCGGCTCAAGGGAAAACGGGAACCCATTCGTTAAGCAGAATTGAAAACTTAACCGCCACATGAAACCGCAGGAATCTCCCATCCAGGAATCCTGCGCTAAATCTCATGAACTAGGTAATTAAGATCCCGGGGGTTACATTCTCCCCTCCTTATAAAAATTTCAGCCTCGAAATTTGATATACATCCAATAGAATACAGAATCCAAATTTTCTATCTCATAATCAGCTAAATTTCATTCAAAAGTCACAGTCATCGATACATCATTGATCAGTAATAAGATACAAATATTTGTGGATGTTTCTTTTTCATTTTCTCCCTAGACTCCCAAATAATCTCCCTCTCAGAATAATTACTCCGTTGAACTTTGACATAAGGAATACTACACCATCTTAGAACTTAATCCTTACGGTTCATAATGTGCACAAGATGATCTTCATAGGTCAATTCTTTCTTAAACTAAATTGGTTCAAGTTCTAACACATAACGGGGGTTTGAAATACACTCCTCAGTCATAAAGATATGAAACACATTGAACACCCAAAGAGTAATGAAGACAGTGCTAAGCTATAAGCCACCTCCTTTATTTTGATCAAAATCTCAAATGGCCCAATAATTGAGGACTCAATTCACCTCTAAACCCAAACCTCATTACATCATTGGTTAGTAAGACTTCGAATGATCTTCAACCTGAAATTTTAAATCTTTCTTTTTGACATCAACATAACTTTTCTATTAACTCTGAGCTACATGAAGCTGCTTTAATTAATGATACTTTTTCATAGTTTTAAACCAGCTCAGTATCCAAAATTTTCTCTCTCACTTCATCTCAATAAAAGGAATCTACACCTTATACATAGACAATTAAATGAATCCATTTGAATATTGGCTTGGTAACCATTAAAATAAGCAATTTCACTAAGGGTAAGAAGCTATACCAAGCACCTTCTAAATCCATCACACAGGCTTGCAGTATATCATCTAAAATCTAATTGGTTCTTGCAGTTTGTCCATCTATTTGAGGGTGGAAGGCTGGACTGAAATTCAGCTTAATCCACAAAGCTTTATGAAGACATCATCAAATTAGAAGAGTGAGACAAATGGGTTCAGACTCAATTTACGCAGTTTACTATTAAACCAAAACAAATATTAACATTTTATCTCACTAAAATTTCATCCTCGAAATTAAATGTCCACTAATTTTGTACCATTATAGATACTCACTAGCAAACTTTTATTTCATTCCCAAGTACCCAAATGATGTATCCAACTTCAACAATTAATTTGATCTTTCTACCAAATAAAATTAATTCCTTAAGAAGTATTTCTTTCCTGTCATTTTTTTTTTATACCTTAACTTCTCACAATACAATCATCATAAATATCATAGAGTCCATCACATGTATTATGTCATCCATTCTTAAGGTTAATAACCTATATCAATTACTCTTAATTCCTCGATAAGACAGTTCCAAGTTCTTTTGAATTAAATATAAGATAGTTTTCTTCCAATGCTCTCTCAACTCATAAATAGTTGAATGTGCCATTAATCATTACGACACTTATTTCAATCATCATAACATACTTGGTTTCACTCTTGAATACTTCAAGCTAACATCAATGAACATTATGCCAATCATTTAGGATATCTTTCATAATTATCATAATTAACTAATTTATTTTCTTTGAATAATGCCATCATTAATCATCAGTATTATTTTATCTCCTTCATATTTCATAATACCACCAACCAATCAATTTCTCTTGAATAGGTCAGTATATCCTCAATATTGCAATTTAAATGATTCAAATCCTTGAATCAATTATTTTGTTACCAATGACTATCAAAATCTATAGATTATGCAATGCCATATCATGGCCAACTAATTTAAACCCTTCGAATATCTCAAAGTGACTTCACTAATCTAGCTCAGATGGACAAGACTTATAAGGTCATTGAAAATGCACTTACCATCGAAAGACATAATTGGAAATTATAATAATCTCTTATGATTTGAAAGTGATAGTAGATGTATCCTTAACCATAATCCATAATTAGCAATAATCAAAATCATCTCCCTCCTTTTCTTTAAAAATATTTATGCCACTTATGGTTGATTGATAATTTATCCATAAAAGATATCTACTAGGAACTATGAAGAAGGTACAATAAGTATGCACATAAATTAATGAATAGATATCTTGATTTAGAAATCTATTATGAAAATCCATGAAATTCTTTATCAGTGAATTTATCTTATTCTTATTATGCTAAAATCTTTCACTCTACATCAAAATATTTGATCATTTATAGCCAAAATCAGTTCTAAAGATTAATAGAGTCTACTGCTCTAAAAAACTTAAACAGTAATTGTCTCAGAATTTAAAATTTTATATTCTTCCTAAATGGTCCATCAAGATATAATATGCAGTCAACTATTTCATTAACATCAGTATCAACCATCTCCATCTAGCAAATTAACAATCAGTTTTGAACATGCAATATCCATAATAAAAGTTCTCTTAGTAAAATTCACTATATATACTTATCCATCCAGACTCAAATTCAGAAAGTACTCAATTGTATTAATCAAAACATGTAGTTAACTATTTCATTACCAAAATATCATCAATATTAATCATCTCTATAACCAGCAGATTAGCTCATAATCTTAACTTACAATATCAACAATGTAAGTTCTACAAATAAAAATTCATTGTATACATCCATATTCAAATTCAGATTTAATAACTCAAAATCCAAATATCTAACTCAATTGCAATATGGATATAATGATGTTATCTTAGTCATATTAGTCATCAATTGCAATTTTCAACTACTATATATATTCCATATATTCATCTATCTTTTATTGCATATCCAATTAAAGTTTCATCTACCCATATTATTTAAAGATCTGAAACTGCTACGAGCCATTTCCAACAAGTTTGACGGAGCTAAAACCTCTAGAAGCCCCTTGGCCTCCCCACTGGTCAAGGTCACCAGCCTGGGAGCCCATTATATCATTGGCTTCTGCGATGGTTCATTCTTAATTCCTATCAAATTTATATTCAATTAATATCTTGATAAACTTTAAATTTCAGGCTTTCAAAGCATAATTCCTGAAATTCCTTTAAAGTTATAATTGTCTCAATGTCATCCTAGTATTTTGCCTAGAGTGTCATCATGTATGTCCTAAGGTCAAAACCTAGGCTCTGATACCATAAAAGCTATCACGCCCCAGACCCAAAATTTTGAGCTAGGGTGACAACCCGCCGCATGCCGGCATGCAAGGCGTCCCAAAATTTACACATTGATCAAGATAAGGCAATAATTATAATAATCAAATCCATAATTAACACAACCATAAATATAAGTTTGGGCTACAAGCCCTACACACAAACACTATTACTGGGGTTACATCAATAAAAAAACTATTTATTAGAAGCTCCATCTCCCATAAATCCATCTTCAATCCTGAGGCTCTGAAAAATATTGTGAGATTTACATGAGCTCACACTCAATAAGTAAGCCTATAATAATACATAAAATAGTCATATATCATCATATCTTATCAAGATATTAAAGTCATAATTTCATAAACTTCCAATTTCAAATGCATTTATCATGCTATCATAACATGCATATCATACTCAATTAATTTGGAAGCTTATACAATAAATACCAGAAAATGCATTGTAAACAAATCCACTGTTTATATGATCATTTTTATATTATATTTTATGTGTCCCACGGCCCTGCTACACCTCAATCGACGCACATCCTCTAGATGTGCGTGGCCTCCACATGCCACCTCATTGTCAATCATAGCACATCCTCTAGATGTGTGGCCTCCACATGCCATATCATCATCAGTCAGAACACATCCTCTAGATGCGTGGCCTCCACATGCCATATCATCATCAGTCATACGCATCCTCCAGATGCGTGTGGCCTCCACATGCCACCTCATCATCATCAGCGCATCCTCCAGATGTGTGGCCTCCACATGCCACCTCATAATCAAACAGAGCACATCCTCTAGATGTGTGTGGCCTCCACATGCCATCATAGGAGAACCGCGGTGACACATATAAATATAATTCAATCATCATTATACATGCATGTCACATATCATGCATCATCATAAGCATAATCTTCTTCATATCACATAAACAGTGGTTTGTACATTCTTAACATTGCATGTAACCAATTCACTTTGCAAAGTTAAAAATAAACATACATCATATTTGGCATAAACACAATCACCATTACTTTGCAAATTAATACCAACTATTATAGCAAATATTCAATTTCATAAGTATGCATAAAATTATAAATACAATAATTTATAATTTATAAATTATTATATTTGGCTTACTTACTAGATTATGCAATAAATACCAGATTATGTAATGTAAACAAACCCACTATTTATGTAATTATTATTTTCGTATGTGTCCCACGGCCCTACAAATTAATCAGAACACATCCTCTAGATGTGTGAGGCCATACATACTCAAACGGAATACACCCTACAGATGTGTGAGGCCAAATGAGAACCGCGGTGACACATATTAGTCTATCACAATGTTATCATCATACTTGCATGTCACTCATCATGCATCAATTTCTCATATTACATATACAGTGGTTTGTACATTATTAGCAAATGCATATGGTCATCCCAACATATTTTGCAAATCAAAGAATTTATATTTTTGCACATACACCAAGAAACTATTTCTTTCAAAATATTATCAGCTACTATAGTCATAATAAATACTCATATGTAGATTTATGGTACCATTCAAAATAATCAAACCAAATAAACTTCCGTTTTTCTTATCTCATAATATACTTGCAAACTATAAAACCATGAGTTATAAATTATTAATTATAAATAGACTTACTTACCTCGGTACGCTAATCCCAAATGGTTAACCAGGTATTTGGACATCTGGGTACCTTAACAATGTTATCTCCACCCGAAACAAGCCATCGGCCATCTGGGGAGAAACTAATGGCATTGACCTCAATGACCTCTCATCTATCCAGCTACATCTGGATCCTCAACCCAAAGATGGGGTCCAATCTCAAAGTGGGCAGCTGCCATTTTGAGACACAACAGATCAATATCCCAACAAACTTCTTAATCCCCTTCCTCTAGCACCANGAGGTGGCGCGGGGAAAGGACCCATCAGGTGTACAATTTAAGGCTCGTTGACCAACGAGCGAAGGTCGTTAACGAAGAGGAGGGCGGAAGAGAGGGCGCGAGGAGGAGAGCCCGCAATGCCTTCTGCAGTCTGCATCGGAGTTTGAGCAGCGTCCGGACTCCAGACCCCGCTTGGAACCGAACCCCTCTCTGGAGCTTTTTGCTGCAGCCGCAACTCTCTCTCGGCCCTTGCCTTCTTGGACTCCCCTTCCCTCTCTCTCCCTCTCTCTCTCTCGTTCGATTCCTCCCTAACTCTCTCTCTCTTGGCATTAAGAGGAGAGGCAGTGGATTACCTGGAGGAGGTGTGCTCCAGGGTGAAGGAGGGAGTCATCCTCCAACTCTTTTATTCTCCCATCGACGCCTCGAATCAATGGGAAAACGGGAACACATCCAACACGTGAAGACCCGAGAAATCAGACGTGCATCGGGACCTAAACGTCAGAAGGAAGTCAAGATGCCAGGTGTCCCAAAATAAATACTAGAGTTACATTCCCCATAATAAATTATCGGGGGTTACATTCTCCCCCTTATAAAAATTTCGTCCTCGAAATTGACACACATCAAATATACTATAGAATTCAAATATGATCTATCAACAATCTTGAATAGAGAATTTACCTGCAAATAATTATGGATACTTCTTTTTCATTTTTTCCTCAAGTTCCCAAGTTTTTCATTTTCTCCTCAAGCTACCAAATAGCCTCCATCTCAGAATGATTACTCCACTGAACCTTGATATACACCATCTCAGAACTTGATCCTTGCGGTCCACGATGCACACAAGATGATCTTCATAAGTCAATTCTTTCTTAAGCTAAATTGGTTCATAATGGGAGCTTAGAATATTCCTCCTCAATCATAAAGATATGAAACACATTAAACGCCCCAAAGAGTAATGAAAGCAGTGCTAAGCTATAAGCCACCTCCTTTATTTTGATCAAAATCTCAAATGGCCCAATGTATTGTGGATTCAATTCACCTCTAAACACAAACCTCATTATATCATTGGTTAGTAAGACTTCTAAATGATCTTCAACCTAAAATTTTAAATCTTTATTTTTGACATCAACATAACTTTTCTATTAACTCTGAGCTACATGAAGCTGCTTTATTAATGATACTTTTCATAGTTGTTAAACCAACTCAGTAACCAAATTTCTCTCTCTCATTTCATTTCAATAAAAGGGGATCTATACCTTATATTATAGACAACTTAAATGAATCCATTTGAATATTGGCTTGGTAACCATTAAAATAAACAATTTCACTAAGGGTAAGAAGCTATACTAAGCACTTTCTAAATCCATCACACAGGCTCGTAGTATATCATCTAAAATCTAATTGGTTCATGCAATTTGTCCATCTATTTGAGGGTGGAAGATTGGACTGAAATTCAGCTTAATTCACTAAGCCTTATAAAACATCATCAAATTAGAAGAGTGAGACAATGGGTTCAGACTCAATTTACTACTAAACAGAAACAAATATTAACATCTTTATCTCACTAAAATTCATCCTCAAAATTAAATGTCCACTAATTTTGTACCATTATAGATACTCACTAGCAACTTTTATTTCATTCCTAGGTACCCAAATGACGTATCCAACTTCAACAATTAATTTGATCTTTCTACCAAATAAAATTGACTTCCTTAAGAAGTATTTCTTTCCTCCCCCCCCCTCCCTTTTTTTATACCTTAACTTCTCACAACACAATCATCATAAATATCATAGAGTCCATCACATGTATTATATCATCCATTCTTAAGGTTAATAACCTATATCAATTACTGTTAATTCCTCGATAAGACAGTTCCAAGTTCTTTTGAATTAAATATAAGATAGTTTTCTTTCAATGCTCTTTCAACTCATAAATAGTTGAATGTGTCATTAATCATTACGACACTTATTTCAATCATCATAACATACTAGGTTTCACTCTTGAATACTTCGAGCTAACATCAATGAACACTATGCAATTATTTAGGATATCTTTCATAATTATCATAATCAATTAATTTAATTTTCTTTGAATAATAGTGCCATCATTAATCACCGATATAATTAATTTATCAATAATACCACTACAACCAATCAATTTCTCTTGAATATCAGTATTCTCAACAAATATTATAATTTAAATGATTCAAATCTCGAATCAATTATTTTGTTACCAATGACTATCAAAATCACCTAAAAATTATGTTGGTTTTATAAATTATGCAATGTCTCATGCCATATCATGGCCAACTAAATTTAACCCTTTGAATATCTCAAAGTGACTCACTGATCTAGCTTAGATGGATACATGACTATAAGGTCAATAAGATTGAAAATGCACTTACCATCCAAAAGACATAATTAAAATTATAGTAATCTCTCTATGACTGAAAGTGATATTAGATGTATCCTTAACCATAATCCACAATTAGCAATAGTCAAAATAAAATTATCTCCCTCCTTTTTCTTAGAAAAAATTCATGTCACTTACGGCTGATTGATAATTTATCCATCCTAGAGAAAGATATCTACTTAAGAACTATGAAGAAAGGCACAATAAATTAATGAATAGATATCTTGATTTAGAAATCTATTAAAAGATGAAAATCCCCATGAAATTCTTTATCAGTAAGTTTATCTTATTCTTATTCTTACTAAAATCTTTCACTTTCTACCATCAAATATTTGCTCATTTATAGCCAAATCAGTTCTAAAGTTTAATAGAGTCTACTACTCTCAAAACTTAAATAGTAATTGCTCAGAATTTAAAATTTATATTTCCTAAATGATCCATCAAGATATAATATGCAGTCAACTATTTCATTAGCATCAATATCAACCATCTGCATATCTAGCAAATTAACAATCAGTTTTGAACATGCAATATCCATAATAAAAGTTCTCCTAGTAAAATTCACTATATATACTTATCCATCCAGACTCAAATTCAGAAAGTACTCAATTGTGATTGATAAAAACATGTAGTTAACTATTTCATTACCAAAATATCATCAAATTAATCATCTCAATAACCAGCAGATTAGCTCATAATCTTAACTTACAATATCAACAATAAAAGTTCTACAAATAAAATTTATTTTATACATCCACATTCAAATTCAGATTTAATACCTCAAAATCCACATATCGCACTCAATTGCAATATGGATATAATGATGTTTAGTTATATTAGTCATCAATTAAAATTTTTAACTACTATATTATATCCATATATTCATCTATCTTTTATTGCATATCCAATTAAAGTTTCATCTACCATTATTAAAGGTCTGAAACTGCTACGAGTCATTTCTAACAAGTTTAACAGAGCTAAAACCTCTAGAAGCCCCTTGACCTCCCCACTGATCAAGGTCACTAGCCTGTGAGCCCATTATATCATTGACTTCTGATGCGATGGTTCATTCTTATTCCTATCAAATTATATTTCAATTAATATCTTGATAAACTTTAAATTTCAAGCTTTCATAGCATAATTCCTAAAATTCCTTTAAAGTTATAATTGTCTCAATCATCCTAGTATTTTGCCTAGAGTGTCATCATGCATGTGTCCCTAAGGTCATAAACCTAGGCTCTGATACCACAAAAGCTGTCACCCTCGGACCCAAAATTTTGAGCTAGGGTGACAACTCACCGCATGCCGGGCATGCAAGACATCCCGAAATTTACACATTGATCAATATAAGGCAATAATTATAATTAGGTAATCCAAATCCATAACACAAACCATAAATATAAGTTTGGGCTACAAGCCCTACACACAATCAATATAGTTCTGGGCTATAAACCCTACACACAAGCAATACTGGGCCACAATGATATCAAGAACTGATTTATATAGAAGCTCCATCTACCCCATAAATCCATCTTCAATCCTGAGGCTCTGAAAACATTGTGAGATTTACATGAGTCACACTCAATAAGTAAGCTTATAATATAAAATAGTCATATATCATCATATCTTATCAAGATATTATCAAGTCATAATTTCATAAATTTCCAATTTCAAATGCATTTATCATGCTATCAGAACAAGCATATCACCACTCAAATTAATTTGGATCTTATACAATAAATACCAGAAAATGCATTGTAAACAACCACTATTTATATGATCATTTTTATATTATATTTTATGTGTCCCACGCCCTGCTACACCTCCATCAGCGCATCCTCTAGATGTGTGTGGCCTCCACATGCCACCTCATCGTCAATCATAGCACATCCTAGATGTGTGGCCTCCACATGCCATATCATCATCAGTCAGAGCACATCCTCTAGATGCGTGGCCTGCCATATCATCATCAGTCATAGCGCATCCTCTAGATGCGTGTGGCCTCCACATGCCACCTCATAATCAAACAGAGCACATCCTCTAGATGTGTGTGGTCTCCACATGCCATATCATCATCGAACAGAGCACATCCTCTATATGTGTGTGGCCTCCACATGCCACATCATAGGAGAACCGCGGCGACACATATAAATATAATTCAGGGTCATCATTATATATGCATATCACACATCATGCATCATCATAAGCATAATCTTTTCATATCACATAAACATTGATTTGTACATTCTTAATCATTACATGTAACCAATTTACTTTGCAAAGTAAAAAAATAACATGTATATCATTTTTGACATAAGCATAATAAACATTACTTTGCAAATTAATACCAGCTATTGTAGCAAATATTCAATTAAATACTCATGGTACAATTTACCAGTTTTTCAAAATAATCAATAAAACTCCATTTCATAAGCATGCATAAAACTATAAATATAATAATTTATAATTTAAAATTATTATATTTGGCTTACTTACCAGATTATGCAATAAATACCAGATTATGTAATAAATACCAGATTATGTATTGTAATCAAACCCACTGTTTATGTAATTATTGTTTTTGTATATGTCCCACGGCCCTATAAATTAATCAGAACACATCCTCTAGATGTGTGAGGCCAATGAGAATCGCAGCGACACATACTAGTCTATCACAATGTTATCATCATACTTGCACGTCACTCATCATGCATTAATTTCTCATATTACATATACAGTGGTTTGTACATTATTAGCAAATGCACATAATCATCCCATCATATTTGCAAATAAAGAATTTATATTTTTGCACATACACCAAGAAACTATTTCTTTCAAAATATTATCAGCTACTATAGTCATAATAAATGCTTATATGTAGATTTATGATACCATTCAAAATAATCAAACCAAATAAACTTCTGTTTTTCTTATCTCATAATATACTTGCAAACTATAAAACCATGAGTTATAGATTATTAATTATAAATAGACTTACTTACATCAGCAAATTTAAATGCCCCACCACCTGTGGCCTTTATGTCACATTCCCATTACTCAAAATCCGCAGCCATTGATGATCTTATCTTGAGCTAGGAATTCAACGCCTCCGTACCCCACTTTTAGATAACTAGCACCCATGCCAAACAATTCCTTGGGCATTTCCAGTTGTTCAAATGTGCTTGGCTCCATTAAGCTTACAGAGTCACCTCTATCAATATCTCGAAGTTCCACATGTATGGTGGCTCTTCCCCTTCCCTGCTGTGTGTTGAGCTTTTAGCACCTGATAATTACATAATTTTCTTTGTATTACATTTCCAAGTCTCACATCTGAACCGAGTACTTTGGCGCCTCGGGTTTGAATGGCCGCCCACGGGACGCCGAGGGTGGCGCGGGAAAAGGACCCATCAGGTGTATAATTTAAAGGCTCCATTGACCAATGAACAAAGGTCGTTAACGAAGAGGAGGGCGGAAGAGAGGGCGCGAGGAGGAGAGCCCGCAGCCAATCGCCTTCTTGCAGTCTGCATCGGAGTTTGAACAGCGTCCGGACTCTAGACCCGCTTGAACCCGAACCCCTCTCTCGAGCTTTTTGCTGCACCCGAACCCCTCTCTCGAGCTTTTTGCTGCAGCCGCAACTCTCTCTCGACCCTTGACTTCTTTGGACTCCCCCTTCCCTCTCTCCCTCTTTCTCTCTTCTCACGTTCAATTCCTCCCTAACTCTCTCTCTCTCTCTAGCATTAAGAGGATAGGCAGGGGATTACCTGAAGGAGGTGTGCGCCAGGGTGAAGGAGGGAGTCATCCTCCAACTCTTTTTATTATCCCATGCGACGCTTCGGACAATGAAAAAATGGGAACTCATCCAACACGCGAAGACCTGAGAAATCAAAAGTCGCATCGGAATCTAAAGTCAGAAGGAAGTCAAGATGCCAGGTGTCCCCAAAATAAATACTAAGAGTTACATTCCCCATAATAATTACCGGGGTTATAGTGACATTACACTTTTGCATTTGAGGGCATCTTTAGCAGTTTGATGAGCACTTGGTTGACTGGAATCTGGATTGATGTTTCGGTTAAATTATCTCTGCCGCGTTTTTTAGGAGGTCTGGAATGGTCTAAGACTGGTTTTGGAAATATAAAATAATATTACAATATAAAAGGAAAGATATTATATTGGTTAATATCTCAACAATTTTGCTCGAGTTCTTGGTTGTTTTATCAAATTTATTAATTTATGTTTGCAGGGGTTTTTAGAATACTTTTCATATCTCGCATGGGAAAGTGCATCCAAATGCATACTCCGACTTGCCGAGGTGAAAACATTGGATGAATTCAATGGGCTGGAAGACTGTAGATTCAGGCAATGACAAAGATTATTGTTTTTCTTTTCTTTCTTTTTTTTGTTGGTAAACGCTTAAACATTGCACAAACAAGCAAGGAGGGATGGTAAGAAACTTTTTAGCTGGCAAGGGATGGTGATGGGGGTGGTCACCGCTGCTACCATGGTAAAAGGTTTTTTGTTTGTTTCTATTTTTAAAAACTCATCAAAAAAGAGCATGCAATGCCAGCTGTTACGTATGATTGGAGAAAGTTCTGGAACGGTTGGAGCCGTATAGACTCAATCCAGTGGTAGCAAGGCAAATTCTTAGTCGCAAAAATTCTACTCAGGGATCGAAACTCTCGCAGGAGGAAGGGGGTAGAGAGCGTGCGGCGAAGGATGGCAGGATTGTTCGTGAAACAGGCGGCGACATACGCGGAGGCGCGACCTACATATCCAAAGGAGTGGTTCGTCAAGCTCGCATCACTCACCGCCCATCACAAGCTGGCATGGGATGCCGGCACCGGAAATGGCCAGGCTGCCGTCAGCGTAAGGCCCTTCTTTTTCCCTCTATTCTTTCTTTTCTCTCATAATTTCTGGGTAAAGATGCTTAATTTCCGACCTGACGGAGAGCCCACCAACCAACGGGCATCACCGCTTTCTGTTTGTTTTTATTACCGAAACGTCCAAGTGAGATTATGTATCATAATTGCATCAACTACCATATGTGGTTGTTGGATCATCATCGTTCTTCAATCTTCATCATAATTCCTTCGGGATGTGAGGTGCTTGTAATTTAGGATTAGTACTTCGATTCAACTTGAGCTGGATTTGGCTCGGATTGTTTTAATAAAATGTAGGAGAACAACGTTTATAAGTAACCAGTCCGTGAGAAAAACTCTCTTGTCCAGATGCAACACCTGTTCCCGGGACGTCGTAAATTTGACAAAGACGGTGCAGGTATCATCATGGTTTCTATGTTCAAGTTATTCGTTAATCTTTAAAATGGCATCCAAGCAGGTAGCGGAGCATTACGATCAAGTGATAGGAACAGATGTGAGCAAGGCCCAGCTGAGCCACGCTACCCCGCATCCAAGGATCCGATACGTCCACACGCCTCTCTCTACCCCCGAGCCGGACCTTGTTTCCATTCTCGGGGGCGAGGGTTCGGTGGACCTGGTGACCGTGGCGCAAGCCGTGCATTGGTTCGATCTTTTTAGCTTCTACTCTCTCGTCAACCGAGTCCTTAGAAAGCCTGGAGGTGTGATAGCCGTTTGGGGCTACAACTACAACTTTAGCCCTTTGGAGGACGTGATGCGCCGTTTATTTGACACCACAATCCCTTATTGGGACCCTCGGGCTTGGTACGCCTTCGATCAGTATCGGACCCTCCCATTCCCATTCCAGGGAATCGGATTTGGATCGGAAAGTGACCCGTTCTGCCTCGATATGGAGCAAGACATGTCGTTCGAAGGCTTTCTCGGATGCTGAAGTCATGGTCTGCTGTAACCACTGCTAGAGATCAAGGGGTGGATCTGTTGTCCCAAGCGATGGTCAAAGAGCTTGAGACCGAATGGGGTGACGCCTCTGCCGTTAAGAGGATAAGGTACGAAGCCTTCATGCTTGCTGGCATTCCCAAGCTGGAGAACTCGCCGTGCTAATTATAAATCTTATGAAAAGTTGCAGCAAACTGACACCATGTGATTGGCAAAGGCCGCATTCGGGGCATTGTAATACGTTTAGTTCATGTTAGTGTTGCTTTAATAAAGTGGATTGCTTACTTTAATGGAATTCTTCTGTCTTAGCATATTATTTTTCTCATTGCTAGCTCTCTTTGTATTTATATTTTTGAATTATGCCACCAAAGTGAAGCGAATGGTAGAAAACTGTAGATTGACCTTTATTGAGTGGTTTTTCTGAGTTCTCGGCCGTGGTACTATTACCCTTTATTCATCTCTGATGAAAGGGAAAGAAAGGAGACTTACTGGATGAGTAGATCAAGGTATACGTACCGTTGTGCTCGAGATGATCACAGATGAAAAATTCTCTATCCACGGTCCAAAACCATGTCCTAAAAACCATCCCAATTACTTTGGTTAGTGTTCAAGTCAAGATTGGACTAGCCTTAATCAAGAAGTAACAGTGCCCAACTCATCACTTTCTTGTCCTAGTCTGCCAGGCCGCTGAAGAGAGGAACAACGAGACCAAGGAGATTGTTAGATGGATTGGTTCAAGCATGCTTTACAGGTTTTCTGGCGCCCCAATGTTGTGGCGCTGATGCACCTACAACCGGGCTTGGCCCAAGCCGTTCTTTGGAGAGCCCATGCCTGATTTTAACTCCACACAATTCATGTTAATCCTTAAGACTTTTAGAACCACATTTTCTATGGTTGCACGTGAGAACAAACAAGGGTATGGTATCGGTGCTTGCTTGCAGTTCTATCAAAAATTTATGATTAGTTCAGTTGTCGAGCTATTTTGCTCACAAATTTTCAACCCAAACAAAACACGCTGGATTTGGAGAAGAAATAATAGGTAGATGCATAAAGCTGTCGCCAGGACTTGCTTAGAGATCCTCAGTAAAGAGGTCTGACATCCGCTCAGCGAGCCATGGATCTATATTGGGTTTGGCACTTTTCTGTGCACCTCAGAGTGAGGTTGTTTATATGGAAGTTAGCATGGGATATTCTTCCTACTTGCTTTTTGTCTCTAGGCGTGGATTGAGCATCCAGCCGACGTGTCCGTTATGTAGCTTAGAGATGAAGACGTCTGACCATGCTATCTTTCATTGTGCTAGGGCTAGATAAATTTGGCAGATTTCTGGGGCTAGTCCTTGGGACTTTGGCACTGATGTCCACCGTATTTCTTTTTTGAGACTGATGAAGCAGGGCACTGGAAGGGGTAGCAATCAGCGGGATCCTTTGTGGGCTTATATTGTGTATCAGATCTGGTTATTCCAGAACCGGATCCTATTTTCTGACATGGTGGTTCCCTTCGGCAGAGTTGTTAGGACGGCTGTCTCTCTTTCAGCTGAGTATACTCTTCATCATGGTTCTCATGATTATGCGAACTCTGGCCTTTGGGTCTCCCATGCTGCTTCGGCAGCGAACCAACGTACATTTTTTATTTCCTGAGAGCCCCCTCCTCTAGGGTTTGTTAAAATCAACTTTGATGGGAGTGTCCGCGGCAGATGTGTCGATGCGGCTTTTGTCATTCGTGGCGCAGATGGTAGGATGCTGGCGACGGGTGGGCTTGGCTTACTTGACTTATCTGTGCCTCTGATCGAGCTGCATGCAGCTTAGATTGGTATTTCTTATGTCATTCAGTCCCTGGGAGCCCGAAGTATTATCATTGAAGGTGACTCTATTACGGTTGTTCGGTGGATTAGGCAGGAGCCCAGATCTCTCTTGCCTTCTATTCCCTTGTTGTATGACATCCGCTCTACTATCTCGGAAGCTCGTCATGTCCATATTCGGTATATCTACCACGAGGCCAATGTTGTTGCTGATTGGATTGCACGCCTAGTGGCTTCTCACTCTGATGGTTGGAGCTGGAAGTAGGGTGATCCTTGTCCTAATATCCTTACTCAATTATTGTATGGTGATATGTTGGGTGTAACCTATCCTAGGATGGTATAATTGGTTGAGGGGGCTCAGATTTTTTAAATTATCATTTGGGTGGTGATAATTTGGGTCCAGATAATTTAATAGAAGCCAATGCCTTCAACCGACATTACTTGGCACGCAAGGTGATAATGATCTTGTAATAACCCGTCGCTTTTTATGGTCCTAATTTTATTACTATCGTTTCACTAATTAAGAAGTAATAACAGCCCCCCCTTAAATGTTGAACGCCTGCTTGATGGGAGCAGGCGGTGAAGGGATTTGAGTATAAATAGGGAACCCTTCCTAAGGCTTTCAACAAGGTTATCGAAAGAAAAACCAAATAAGCGGAGGCATTGAGTCCCTAATCAAGAGCACATACTGAGGGCATACACCATCAGAGTGCGATGGCTCATTGATTGGAAGAACTCAATCAAGATCCATCGAGAGGAGGAAAATCAATCAAGATCTATCGAGAGGAGGAGGAAGATCAATCAAGATCCATCGAATGAGGAAGATCAAGATCCCTAGAGAGAAGGAAGATCAAGATCTCATGCAGCTGATTCAAGGAAGATCGAATTCCTTACCCTCATCGGAAAGAAAATTAATAATAATGGCTGGAGGTATTTATCGATCATAATAAATATATTGATACCGTATTTCCGCATATTTGATATCGTGATCAATATATTTAAATTATGTCTAACATTTGGTATCAGAGCTTTTTAAACCTCTGCCTTATTTTGTGAGTGTTTCCATAAAAGTTTCTCTTTTCAAGCAATTTATGCAGCATGTTTTCCGTTTTCAGTTTTTTGGATCTTAGGTTTCGATTTTTTGCTCAGTTCTGATTTTTGTTCACGGAATTGAGTAGAAACCATTAAACCTATCTCATATTCCGAATTTTTGTGGAAACAAAACGTGGCCTCTTTCTTTTCTATTAAAGATTTCTTTCTGGCATTAAAGGTTTCCCGGATTTCTTTCTGGTATTAAAGAGATAGCATTAAAGAAAGGAAGAGAAAAAAAACGTAGCATTAAAGAAAGGAAAAGCTAAAGAAAGGAAATGCAGCGGAAACGTAGCTTCTATAACCACATGCGGTGACATATTAAAAAGAGAGAAAACGTGGCCTGTTTTAGTTTTCTCGCTTATGGTCTTTCTGTTCTTTTACAGGATTTAAAATCTGGATTGGTTGAATTTTAAATGCATTTATTATCTGTTTAATGTTTTATTAAATCATGTAACATGATTTGTTTTTATCATTTGTTTCTTAAGTTTAAATTTTTGTATTAAAATATATCTCTTGAGTCTTTATGCCTACGGTGTTTTGCATAGACTGGCCCAAGGGAATAATGAGCTACGGCCGGATGTGTTTTAATTAACAAAAATTTTTCTTAAGATGATAATTTTAAAATTCATTAAATAGATAATTGAAATGTTGTCTCCTGTTCTGCATACTAGATTTATTCTATGCATAAATTTGGTGGTAGTTTAAAACTCACAGTGCAAATCCTTTCAAGGTCTGATTGGTCAGTTGGTGTCTAGAAAGGTAAAGAGATTGTGGTTACTTAATTGGTTCCATTGACTGACCTAAGGAAAGCAATGGGGGACCCCCACTTCTCTTTCACTGGCCTGGCCAATTTGACTAACTCAGATCTTGATTTGGAAATGTTACGTTGATTAAGATCACTACCTAATAATCATGCTAAATTGGTTAATCTATATGCATATAATGGAATTCAATGTCATGTGATCAATATGATTTTGATTATTGAGGAGTAGCCACAGCATCTTTGATTAATCAAAATTATATATTGAGTTGCAAAGATCACATAAGGTTAGATGACATTAATTGTGACTAATTATATTAATGTAATGAATCTTATCCCACAGGAATTTTATTGCACTAATATAATTAATTAGGATGCGATAATAAATTATTTTCTTAATTACCCACAGAATTAAGAAAGGAATATAATTTGTTAGTCACATCATTAAGTTAATGAGTCTATTTGAGTATAATAACTTAGCCCACAGGTAGTTATTGATTCATGTTATTGCATGTTTACATTGGTAAAACATGACATCAAGTTATATGCCTCAAATTCAATTACATGAACATGATTTTATTTTTATGCAGCTATTTTGCCTGTTAATATTTCTGATATGAAATGTGACGTTCCCGATTTAAGTGGTGATAATTATAAATTATGAAAGAAGAGAATTCTTCTTCAATTAGGGTGCATGGATATTGACTATGCTATCAGGAAGGATGAACCACATTCAGTTACATCTACTAGCACTCAGGCTGAGATTATTGCGTATGAACGATGGGAACGGTCCAATCGCCTCAGTATGATGTTCATACGTACTAAATTTCTGCTAGTATACGTGGTTCAATTCCTGAGTGCAAAAATGTCAAGGAACTTCTGAAGGCTATTGATGCACAATTTGAGTCTTCAGATAAGGCACTGCTAGCACCCTAATGACAAAATTATCATCAATGAAGCTCACTACGGTTGGAGGTGTGCGTGAGCACATCATGAAGATGAGGGACATTGCGGCTCAGTTGAAATCCCTAGAGGTTGAGATGTCAGAATCTTTCTTGGTGTACTTTATTTTGAGCTCACTCCCACAGCAGTATAGTCCCTTCAAAATATCTTACAACACACATAAGGACAAATGGTCAATTAATGAACTTCTGACCATGTGTGTTCAAGAGGAAGGGAGGCTGATTTTAGAAATGGAGAAAGTGCACATTTAGTCACTCAGAGAAAGACTAAAGCTCCCAAAGCCAAACGCAAAGGAAAGGGTAAAGTATCCATCCATACAGAAGACAAGAAGGAGTCCAAGTGCTTCTTTTGCAAGAAGAAAGGGCATATAAAGAAGGATTGTCTCAAATTCAAAGCTTGGCTTGACAAGAAAGGTACTCTAACCTCATTCGTATGTCATGAATCCAATTTGGTTATATGTAATAACACATGATGGATTGATTCTGATTCTACAATCCATGTTTCAAATACCTTGCAGGGTTTTCTAAATCAAAGGAAACCATTGGGAAGTGAACAAAGCATCTATTCAGGAAACAAGATGGGTTCACATGTGGAAGCAATTGGGACGTGCAGACTTATTTTACATTCTGGTTTTGTTTTGGATTTGGAAAAGACATTTTATATTCCAAGTTTCTCTAGAAATTTGATTTCAGTGTCAAGGCTTGTACCAGCATGATACTCCTTTAATTTTAATAAAAGCTCTGTTGATTTATTTTATAAATCTAAGCTTATTGGGAATGGTACATTGTCAGACAATCTTTTCCAAATTAATTTGAAAAACAATACCACCTATAATGTGATGCACGCCCAAACTGGTATGAAAAGATGTGTTATAAATGAGAATTCCTCTATTTTGTGGCATCGGAGATTAGGTCATATATCCATTGAGAGAATTAAAAGATTAGTAAAAGATGGAGTACTTGATACTCTTGATTTTACTGATTTTGACACTTGTGTGGACTGCATAAAGGGAAAGCAAACCAACAAGTCCAAGAAAGATGCCAAGAGAAGTTCGAAAATACTGGAGATCATACATACGGATATCTGTAGCCCAGATATGGATTCGTATGGTCAGAGATACTTCATCTCATTTATTGATGACTATTCACGATATATGTATCTCTACCTACTTCATAATAAGAACGAAGCATTAGATGTCTTTAAGGTATTTAAGGCAGAAGTAGAGAAACAATGCGGCAAGCAAATTAAAATCGTGAGGTCAGATAGAGGTGGAGAATATTATGGTAGATACACTGAGAATGGACAAGCACCTAGTCCATTTGCTCGGTTTCTTGAAGAAAATGGAATTATTGCACAATACACCATGCTAGGGTCTCCTGACCAAAACGGTGTAGCTGAAAAGAGAAACCATACATTATTGGACATGGTAAGGAGCATGATTGTCAGCTCTAACTTACCTAAATCCTTGTGGACTGAAGCTCTTAAAATTGCTGCGTATATATTGAATCGGGTTCCAACCAAGGCTGTTTCCAAAATGTCATTTGAGTTATTTAAAGGTTGAAAACCAAGTCTGCAACATATACGTGTTTGGGGATGCCCATCTGAAGTAAAAGTCTATAATCCACAAGAAAAGAAACTAGACCCAAGGACTATTAGTGGATACTTTATTGGATATGATGAGAAGTCCAAGGGTTATAGATTTTATTGTCCATCTCACAGCACTAGGATTGTGGAATCAAGAAATGCAAAATTTCTTGAGAATAACTTGATCAGTGGGAGTGATCAATCTCAGTATTTGGCTTCTTCTGAGAAAGATCATTCAGTTATTCCAGCTTCCACTTCAAGTGAGGGATTGGTTGTTATTTATAGCACTCCTCAAACTCAATTAAGTGCCCAACAACCAGTCATTGAGATTTCACAAGCTGATGGTAATCTAGAAGATCATGTTGTTCATCAACAATCAGTTGTGCAAGATACTCCTCAAGAGGTCATTGACACAACATTAAGAAGATCAACTAGAATAAAGAAATCAGCAATTCCTAGTGATTATGTTGTGTATCTACATGAATCTGACTATAACATTAGAGCCGAAAATGATCCTGAAACGTTTTCACAAGCCATGAGTTCTAAGGAATCAAACTTGTGGTTCAATGCCATGAAGGACGAGATGGAATCTATGGCATCTAATCGAGTCTGGGATCTTGTTGAGTTGCCTGATGGTGTAAAAGCCATTGGATGTAGATGGATCTTCAAAATAAAAAAGACTCACAAGGCAACATTGAGAGATATAAAGCAAGACTCGTTGCCAAAGGATTCACTCAGAGGGAAGGAATCGACTACACGGAGACATTTTCTCCTGTATCCAAGAAAGACTCTCTTCGAATAATTATGGCATTGGTAGCTCATTTTGATTTTGAGTTACATCAAATGGATATGAAGACCGCATTCCTTAATGGAGATCTAGAGGAAGAGGTTTACATGAAACAGCCTGAAGGATTTTCCTCTAATGATGGTGAGCATTTGGTTTGCAAGCTTAAGAAATCCATATATTGATTGAAACAAGCCCCACGTCAGTGGTATTTAAAATTTCATGATGTGATCTCTTCCTTTGGTTTTGAAGAGAACATCATGGATCAATGTATATACCAGAAGGTTAGTGGGAGCAAAATTTATTTCTTGGTCCTATATGTGGATGACATTCTACTTGCAACCAATGATAAAGGGTTGCTATATGAGGTGAAACAATTTCTCTCCAAAAATTTTGATATGAAAGATATGAGGGATAATTTTAAGGATCATGTGATAAGAATGGGAGTTGGTTCCATGATATAATTGTATGGATAACAATTGTACAAAGAAACTCTTATTTCAATTATTTGTTTATTTCTCATTCAGGTGTACACGTTATTTGACTTTTGAGAAATGACAAACTTTTCTTTTGGATTCTGAATAAACATATGGTTTATTCATTATGTTATGTTGTCACATTTGGAATAGTGGTAAAGAAATTGAATGCATTGTAATACATAGAAGATAATACTCAATTATAGAGGACTTATCGCTATGATTCATGTATTTAGTTTCTTGTTCAGTGTTGATAAAATATACGAACCAAGTGGGAGAATGTAATAACCCGTCGCTTTTAATGGTCCTAATTTTATTACTATCGTTTCACTAATTAAGAAGTAATAATAGCCTCCCCTTAAATGTTGAACGTCTGCTTGATGGGAGCAGGCGGTGAAGGAATTTGAGTATAAATAGGGAACCCTTCCTAAGGCTTTCAACAAGGTTATCGAAAGAAAAACCAAATAAGCGGAGGCATTGAGTCCCTGATCAAGAGCACATCCTGAGGGCATACACCATCAGAGTACGATGGCTCATTGATTGGAAGAACTCAATCAAAATCCATCGAGAGGAGGAAGATCAATCAAGATCTATCGAGAGGAGGAGGAAGATCAATCAAGATCTATCGAAGGAGAAAGATCAAGATCCCTAGAGAGAAGGAAGATCAAGATATCGTGCAGCTGATTTAAGGAAGATCGAATTCCTTATCCTCATCGGAAATAAAATTAATAATAATGACTGAAGATATTTATCGATCATAATAAATATATTGATATCATATTTTACATATTTGATATCGTGATCAATATATTTAAATTAAGTCTAACAGATCTCACCTCTGTCGTCATCAATGGAGAAAAGATGAACCTTATAATTATTGCTGGAAGGATAGAAGAAGAATAAACAATGCGTCTCAGAGTCATGCATGACAGCTCGCTGTCATGTATCAAATTCCATGGGAAGGAATCCTAGTCCTGTGGATCCGCTTAAATTACCTTGTATATATGTTGGGTTACAGAAGGCATGGTAGAGATTTTTCTTCTGAGGCGTGCGACGCTGAAACACCCAGAGAGGGGGAGACAGCGAGCGAGCGAGCCGGGGTGAGCTTGGTGGGATCAAATGGCCGGGCTGTTCGTGAGGCAAGCGAAGATATATGCAGAGGCGCGGCCCAGCTATCCCAAGGAGTGGTTCTCCAAACTCGCATCGCTCACCTCCCATCACAACCTCGCCTGGGATGCCGGCACTGGGAACGGCCAGGCCGCCGTCACCGTAAGCCTCGCCTTACCTTCCCCTATCTGCGTGTGGTGCGACTTCTCTTTTGTTCTACATCTTCTCTGCCATCTTTTGAGTCTCTTCACTTACAATTCCCCCGGTCAGGATCTGCCCACAAGCTCCCTTTGATTTGATTTGGTGGGGAACATTGGGACGTCGAGAGGTGGAAAATATGGAGAAGTCTTGGGCACCGCTCGGCCAGTCATCAAGCACAGAGTGATTCACCCGTGTATTAATATTAACGATGTGACCTACGGATGAGCTTTTTGGTGCGAATCTATTGGCGAACGAATTATTGCGCTCGATGCACCGAAATAGTGTAGGGAGCTTCCATTCGCACCGCAAAAAATGCTGCCTCTGAATTTTTTTAAAAGTTTTTAAATTCGGGTGTTAATTGCATCAATTTATTTTGTTTGGCTTCTTTGTTTGGTCCGAACGGAGTGTGAGAGAAAATTTTGAGGGCATAGCTGTCTATCATGTAAGGTAAATTGGAAGCTCCCAGGTAGCGTACAAATTTTTTTTAAAAATATTAGGTTGTGGAACCCACCATTTGCAAATGTTTAATGGGATGGGGTGGTAGGTCGACACGATCAGGTCGGGCGCAGTGAATTGACATTACGTGGGACGCACGCGTTGCACAATAGATATGGCCCGCACTTGACCTCACATAAAGGCTTCTCATTTCGAAAAAGAACAGGGAAGTTGGCCTGGTTAAGCTCCGGTCCTGGGTGGGCTCAATGGGTGGAGGGGCATTGCACCATCCTAACGTGCGAGTATGTTACCATGCGTTGTGTAGGGAGTATTAATTTGTTTGCATCACTGGGTATGAATAGTTCAATGCCAATTCCAACCACTGGGCATCCATCAGAGTTCTTAAATTCAGACCGCCTCCAAGAATGGGGAACTTCGTATCAAGTAAAATATTATCTGCTATTGATTGTTTCAATGTAAGATATTTCATGCCTATTAATTAGAACTGATCTTAGCGACCATATCTCTCTATATCTAGCAACTAGAGACTCTAGCTAGATTCTGAATCTTGAATATGGTACATGCAAGGCATGTCTAACCCAATTTTTTTTTTTTTTTTTGTCCTCAAGCAGACCCAAGAACATCTAATCTAACTAGATTACTTGATGCATAAATATATTGTCCATTATTCTCAAAATCATCACAGAAATCTTGTTGAATTAGTTGTGCAGCAAAGATTCTTACCCACCTCTTATATAAATCGTCATCTAATTAGTTTAAGTAACGAGGGGCATGGCATGCGAACATGCAGGTGGCCGAGCACTATGACCGGGTGATTGCAACGGATGTGAGCGAGGCCCAGCTAAAACGCGCCATCCCACGGTCCAAAGTCCATTACCTCCACACGCCCCTCTCCACTCCAGAGGACGACTTGGTGTCCATGCTTGGGGGTGAGGGCTCGGTGGACCTGGTGACCGTGGCCGAGGCCGTCCATTGGTTTGACCTCCCAAGCTTCTACTCTGTCGTCAACCGCGTCTTGAGAAAGCCTGGAGGAGTGATCGCTGTTTGGGGCTACAACTACAGAAATTATTAGTCCTATAGAGGACGTGATGAAGCGCTTCCTAGACACCACACTTCCCTACTGGGACCCTCGAGCTCGATATGTTATGGATGGATACACGAATCTTCCATTCCCATTCAAAAGCATTGGTTTGCGATCCGAAGGCGATCCTATTGAGCTTGCCATGGAACAAGACCTGTCCTTCGATGGCTTTATAGGTGTGTTGAAGTCGTGGTCGGCTGTGACCACCGCCAAGGAGAGAGGAGTAGACTTGTTGTCCGAAGGAGTGGTAAAGGAGCTGGAGACGGCTTGGGGTGGCTCTTCGCTCATCAGGAGGGTAACCTACGTACAAGGCCTTCAAGCTTGCAGGCACGCCTAAGACGGAAGACTAACACCGTTA
Organism: Calamus simplicifolius; assembly: GCA_900491605.1. Lineage (NCBI taxonomy): Eukaryota > Viridiplantae > Streptophyta > Magnoliopsida > Arecales > Arecaceae > Calamus > Calamus simplicifolius. The sequence continues at coordinate 1,098,593 of UESW01004215.1, read as the reverse complement.
GGTCCTGTCACAGGGTGTAGGTGTTTGATTGTGCTTCTTGCCTTTGTAATAATTAATTACTTGACAAAAATGATGCCGTAGATGGAGATCATGCTATATTGTTCAATGCTAGCTCATAGTCGTGGTGGGCATTCTCATCTCACTTCCGACGCCGACTATTTGATCGATCTTTTATCATTGATCGATGTTTTAAGTGGAATCCAAAGCAATATTTTCAAGCCTAATAAGATTCTTTTCGTTTTAGTTCTGATGAAGTTGAGTTTATTTTTATATGAAATATTCCAAAGCAGTATTTTGATCAAGCTCACCGACTTAGAGCTTAATTAGAGCTTAGAGCTGATCTTGCGTCATATCAGGAGTTAGGCTTGGCCCTACCCACTTTTTGCTGTCGATCTTAGCTCCTGGATGTATGCGTAGACTTGGAATATTCTTCTCAGAACCTAGCTCTTGGATCAGAACGTATGAGGATGTCTAAATTTGAGGTGACGTTTGATCTGTGAATGAGAACAAGATGTTTCAACGAAAAAAGGAAAGCATGTCGGCGAGTATTTAGGAAGCGTTCCATGGTGGATCCTATCCGATAGTTGGTGCAGAAGCGTGGCCACAAATAAGGGAATTTATTTCTTTCCTTCCAATCTCATCCGAGATGCATTCAATTTGGATGGTATATAGACTGCAAAGATTTCTTTCAATCAGAGGACCAATCAAGTTTTGTCTGTCTGGATGCGGGGTTTCCAATTTCCATCAGACCACAGGTTGGTGAGTTTTTGGGCTGGCGTTTGTGAGATATACGTTAATCTTCTACGCATACCATCCATATATACCAACAACCATGCATGGTGCCCTGAAGGTGCTTCTTGCCTCCCTGTGGTTTTGTAAAATTGCTATCTTTCTGGTGAATTACATGAAGGATCACGTAATATAATATTTCTTGTTCTTTTCCTTAAGAACGTATATGCATGTGTTTCATATCACTACTATGTTATCCAAAAAATTTGCCTTTCTTGCTGATCCGCGGTATCTTAAAAACTAGAACCCCGTTAAAATCAACTGATCTCTTAAGAAGTACTCTGATTTGGAATTTTGACTGCTTAACAAACTGATCAGCAGCTTGATTTCATCAAATTTTTTTGTTTGGAACTTGGTGTGAGGCTCGTTACCTACACCAACTTTCTTTATCCTCCAGCACATTGGATGAATAGACTTGGCTGTTTCTACGACCACAGACGCTTGAATAGCTGTCATTTGATATTTCTGAACAGCTTTGCGGAACCCACAATTGTGGTCATGAGCTAGCATGGGTCAAGAAAATTAAAAGCCAAATTAAAAGTGATGCCAATCCCAGCAAAGCAATTTGCTCCCAAGATGACTCAGCTTTCTCAACAGACCAGCTCCAAGATGGATGACGCAGGGTAAACTCATTAGCCTAGCTAGTACTCTCTAGGGCTCAAGACAAGATTGAGGCAGGGCATTTTATGCCAACTTGTATCCAGTTTATAAATTGGATCCAATTTTAATGTAAATCTAGAAGGCAGTTCTAATACGAATATATAAAGCATCAGCTTAATCCATTTGGCCGGCAATTGTCCGTATAACATGATACATCTGATCAAAGTCTGTGACCGGCCAGTGCTACCTTACTATAAATTAATTATCTAAGGTGCAACTAGCCTCGACAAAAGCATCTAATTCTTAATTATTTTCACAAGCTGTGAGTTCTCTCATTCTGTAATATAAACTAACATTTATATATATATGCTAACTGAGTATTAATTAATACAGGTCATCTGATCACGTGGTGGCTTCTGGACCACAAGTGGGAAGAGTCCCAATAGAAATATAAAACAGATGATTCTGGACCTACGTCCTTTCTGGCTCCCTGAGCCTTGCAACCCTTTTTGGACGGCAATATCCAATAAAAAAATTAGCCAGCTTCAGGTTGGAAGCAATCCCCTGGTGGAGGTGGGAGGCGCCATTTTCATGAACTTGTTGACGGACTTCAACAAGTGGTCTCGAAAGCTTCTTTCAGGTGCTTCCAACCAACGACCCATTTGTTTTTCCTTCTAAACGGTCGATTGGATGCCTTCAGTTGCTGACCTATATATCCAAATGGAACCTTAAAATGTGAGCATTTTAGTGGAGGCTGAGTGACCTGCTTTGCACCATGTGCTGCATCCTTTAGGAGGACATCACGATCCACCCACTTAAAAATAAACATTGCGTTCTTTTGGTGCACAGAGAAAAAAGGTGGCAACCAGCCATGTGATGGTGTCATAGGCCAGTACCCACCGAAAGCAATGTCGGCCAGCTTCTTTAATTCAACGCTGGCAGCGCTTCTGACAGTAGAAGCCCTTCATGGAACGTTTTAAGTACAACAATTATTCCTTCCGTCACTCATTTCTAAAACAGAGAATAACCATTCCTTCGAGTTTAATTAAGGAGGCAATGAATGTTTCGGTTTAAGCCCCCATTGTCACCAGCCGGTGCTTCCAGAGCTTTCTCAACCTTAATAATATTTTTCCTAAAACCTCTTCTCCACCTTCACGGATGTAACATGATACTTAACGGTACTGCTACTGTTACTAAACTCTGCAACTCTGACGAACTCTGCTTGTACTCATGTACGCGGCGGCTGTTTTTGATACAGATAAGCCATTTAATTTCTTTACGTTGATGACTGATGTCCATCTGTCCAGCATCTTCCAATGGTATTGAAATTTTAAAGAAAATTCAACAAAAGTGCTTCTTTTTTCTTTTTCTTTAACTTAATTTGGGTTTCATAATCAAGATGCCCTACACTTCACTAAATATTCTCACACCTTGCACCCGAGATGCTTGTTTAAACCAGCACTTATCAGTGTACTTAGGCTGTGGTAAATGGGTGAGATTTCGATGCAACCCAAGTATACTTCTTTGAATGGCACCGATGAATGCATGTCTTGGCTCTGATCATCAGCAGTAATGCCTGCAATTCAAGCAGATGACTTCTAGTAGTAATCCAAGCTGACCAAGTGATGAATGATTGCCATCCACAAAGGGTTAGCAGGACTATGTTGTTGATGTTGCTATCCTAGTTGCAAGTAACTTCATCCTCTAAGGTACTTAATGCTATCCAGAAGAAGAATATTCGGAGTTCATAAGTAAAACAGGGCATGCACCACTGCAGTTGCCCTCTTCCACGAACTATCGCTAAAAAAGAGCATCACAGGGACGGCAATGGCATCTTTATATATACCCACGTAGCATGATCGAATGGTCATTGTGCCTCCACATGTCGACATCTTAGATGTGGTTTGTTTTTTTCACCGGTCCAAGTTTACCATTTGACTCATCCTCGCTTTTACGGCGAGCTCTCTTCTTCGCCCGTCTCAGGTCTCATCGTTGTCGGAGATCAAGAGAGGAAGCGAGCAAAGAGCGTCCCTCACTGCGCTTTCTCCGCGAGACAATGAACCGGAGACCAAGGAAGTCAAAAGAGGTGCGAAAGTGCACTCTCTCGCTCGCTTTGGTCTCTCCCCGCGAATCGCTGCACCAATGGCGGCCGGAGATGCTACCAATGGGGGATTTCTAGCCCCAACACTCTAGCTTTTTTTTTTTCTTTCTTTCTTTCTTTTTTTTTCTTCGAATTCTATATGTAATTGGCGAGACTGCAGAGGAGTTGGGCTGAAATCTGTTGTTTGGGTTGCACATGCCTGCAGCTGTGGCCTAAGATTGTTCTCCGGAAATGGCTCAACATCAGCTCCAGAGATTCCGACTTCAGCGCCGACGAGGGAGACACAACCGAAAGCGACTACGACTACGAAGGTCGCCGACAACCCAAAATGATCGATTTTTATCTTAACAAGAAACTGACAATGATCTCTTCTTTTCCCATGAAAAATTTGTTGATCTACGCGCGGCTGAATTTTATTTCTTGTGTTAATTCTTCGGTTTATTTGATTTTCCGGTGGGGAAAAAAAATGTTGTTCGGAGGTTTTGTTTCTTGGCTTTATTTGGATTTTTTTTTTTTTTTGAACAATCTTTTATTGCATATTACCGAACAATCTTTTCTTGTGCATTACCGAACATCTTTGCTTCATGTCCGCTTCATCGAGATTATGATTTTCTTTAAATTTACTTTGTTGATGAAAAGTTTTCTCTTTACTTCTTGCCTAATAGGAAAATGGGTTTCGTTTCTTGGGCTTCTTCTGGGTTGTTTAGTTTTGTCCTTTTGAATTTTATTTTCTTGATGACATGTTTTCTTCTTAGTCATGGGTTTTGTTCCTTGTCTTCTATTTTTGTTTTTAATATGATACGATCAATTTTCTGTTTATATTATTGGGGGCTCTGGTGTAAGGGGTTTGCTAATGAGATGATGATTCTTGGCCTTGTTTCTGCAGAGATGTGTGGTTGGGAGCGTCAATTGGGTGATGAAGAAAGGAGGTTGGATGGACTTGGGGCTGAAACAAATGGTAATTTTATGAGGTTTTGATTTTTTTTTTTTCCCAATTTTGAAATAGGCAATATTGATCCGACAGCAGGCTTATTTTTCATTTTTCCTTCTCCAGACAATAAAGTGAGACCTGAATGCAAGTTGACAATAAAAAAGAGTTTTCTTCGAACGTTGCATGAGTTTGCTGTTTTTGTAATACCAATCGACAATAAATTTGGTTTTAGAGCCTGTTGTTGTGTGAGGAAACAGAGTTGAAATCAAAGCAGCTCTACTCATAGATTCTGAAAGAGTGTTTTTTTTTAAAAAAAAAAAAATCAGATACTCTTTTTTTTTTTTTTGGAGCACTGATGATTTCTTTGAAGAAACTTGTAGTTCTTGATGGTTTGTGTTAGTGCAACTCGAAACTTTTTTTTTTTTTTTTTTTTCAATTGCTTCCTGTTTGTGATTCTCCTGATTTGATAAATTTTGTGAATAACCCTTTCATATGCTTGTTTTGCAATATGCAAGTAAAACATTCATGTTTGGATTGCATTAATAAATAAAATATTTACTGAGAAAATCAACTACAACGTAGATTTAGGGATGCATGGATGCAAAGGAGTGATTTGATACAAATAGAATGAAAAAGAAGTAAAGTAGACTGAAAATTATATGAAAGAAATTAATAAAAAAGGATTTTATATATTTGAATCTTACAAAAAAAAATTAAACCAAGCAAAATGAAGAAAAAAATTTATGCAGCCGGCTCTGAGTAGTTTGGAATTGGAGTTTTGTTGCTGTTGCTGTTACTGTTGTTGTATTTAGAAAATCAGCCAATGTCTAAAAAGACCTTATAATATGTTTCTATGAGCCTTCTTCTTATAAACATTTTACAAATAACGGATATGATTGACAGAATGACAGTACAAGGATATATATCTATAGGCATCTGTATTTCTTTCTCTATCATGGATTGGAATACCTTTCTGCTAAATTCCTGATCCAAATAATGCACCAGAGTTTTCTACCTCCTTGCCAAAATTGGTCAATAACTTCAGGGCCTTGTATGTGCAGATAGCTGCATGGAAAGCATTCCATATAGGTTACGAAGACAAAAATCAGCAACCCTTCGTGCGCAATATATAAATACCAAGAGCTCAGGCATGCATGTGTACTCTATATGGCTCTTTTCTATAAGTGTGTATATGTGCTTGCAAATGGTCATTGCATGAATTTCCTTGGAAAACTGAGCTTACCTGTGTACTCTCCTATTGTTTCCTTATTTTCTTCATGAATATACTGCCATAATTAATGAGTAAATTAATGATACCATTTTACCTAATCTGCAGCTTTTGTTCTCGTGCAGAATTTGTGTGGGAACATGGAACGTTGGAGGGAAACTTCCACCATATGATCTAGACATCAGAGAGTGGCTTGATATGGAGGAGCCTGCTGATATCTATGTGCTTGGGTAAATTTCTAAGGAGCACTCTTTGTTACTATGTTCATATATGAGACATCTTAATTAATATTGATCTGGGCATTTGACTTGGTAGATTCAAGAGTTGCATTTGTTCAGCTTGACTACATAATGTGTGTTATGTGAGGTAATGCACATGTGCCAATATCTAGGCCAGCTCACACTGCATGCGCTAACTCATAAGCAGTAGAAACTGAGAGTTTCAATTATTCGTGCTACAATTAACAGGGAAAAATGAGACATTGCCTTGTTAGTTTTAAAGAATGCTAGGATCACCAGTTTTTAATTGCCATTATTTGGTTAAAAATTTAAATTTTGGTTATTTTACCTAAAATTCACTCTTGAGAGCTCTGGTTACATGTGCACTAGGTCAGGTTCCAAATCAATTATTTCTGAGCACCTCTCTCTTGAAAATTTTGGGCTGTATGCTTTGCTTGTGTCATTTTGGCACATCGAGTGGGCAAGTAACTTATTAACTTTGAGATAATTACAGTTTCTTAAGATTGAGGGAGAGGTACAATTTGATGCTTATGATTTATTTCCAATTTTGATTTTCTCTCTCTGCCATATTCAGTGCCATTGTCCATATCCTGTGGCATATAACAACTACCTGAGATATGTTTTTTGTCTTGAAGTCTTCAGGAAATTGTGCCATTAAATGCTGGTAACATTTTTGGTGCTGAGGACAACCGCCCAGTTCCAAGGTGGGAACATATCATTCGAGAAACACTGGATAAGATTCGACCAGTTAAAGCGAAGTACAAATGTTACAGCGATCCTCCTTCTCCATCAAGGTTCAAGCCATCAGATGATTCTCTTGTCATTGAAGATGAACTATTGCCTGAGTCTGATAGCGACAGTGATGAGGAATTTCATTCATTAGATGAGCGGCCTTTTACCATCCATAGAGAGGAAGATGGACTTAGTGCTAGCATAGGTGATACAGATTACAATTTAGCATCCCATTCTACTTTTAGAGCTGATGGAAGTCTGCAGCAAGAGCTGGAAGTTGACAAGAACTCTACCCCAAAATTGCTTGATAGGTCTCATTTAAGTTTCAAAAAATATGAAGTAAGTTCAGGAGCATTATTTGACCAACAAAAGAAGCTAACCAAAACACTTAGCGGCTCAGAGAGAATTGGATTAATTTGGCCAGAACAACCATTGGATATGTTAGCTCAACATGCTTTGGATAATTCAATTCCATTCAGTTCAGTTAAGACTTTTAAAACCTGCACTTCATTCAAGTCGGTACAAGGAGATCTCAAAGATTCTTTGGAGCCAGGTTTGATTCCTGAGGTTAATCTGGATGCTGTTATAAACAGAAAGAAAAGGTCATCTTTTGTGAGAATAATAAGCAAACAAATGGTTGGGATTTATGTTTCAATATGGGTCCGTAGAAGCCTGCGCAAGCATATTCAAAACTTGAAGGTATCTACTGTTGGTGTAGGTGTTATGGGATACATCGGCAACAAGGTTGGGTTCATTTTGATTTTTAAGAGCTTCTCTTTATGTTTTGAGAATTTATTTGTATTTTCGTTAGTTGGTTTATTCGTTCCATATAAGATACCGATTCTAATTGACCTAGTTATTTTGGAAATGGATTCCCAATTTCTCTTGTTGTCTTTGGGTTTGAGGGTTTGGGTTTGAGTCGGCCCTCAAACTCAAAGACTGCATTGATCATAGTTATATCATATTAGACTTTTTATATCTTTCTTATATGTCATTGAACTGCAATCAGCTCCAAGGTAGCAATGATTACAAATGGTAGAATATATTGTAAAAGTCTAAAAAGATCTGAGTAGGATATGATGGGGGACACGTGCTATATCTTTGTATAAGATAATTTGGTTTGAAGCTGCACAGCATGATCAAGAGTAGGTCCTGAGACCATCCAGTGTCCATTTGTTAACTTACATTTAGCTTCATATATGCATTGGCTTTTTAAAATTCCGAATTTTATTTGTGTTTGAAGTGACCTAAGTACTGTTTAAGTTAATGACACTATTAGCTGTGATAGGCTACTTGTTTGAGTTATTTTTCCTCTCTTTTCATTTTGATCTCTTTCTCTCTTCTTGTTATATATTTTCTTGTGAGAAACATCATAGTGGTAATGATTTTCAATTTTCCTTCCTCATACTTGCACCAGGGATCAATATCAGTCAGCATGTCTATATATCAGACACTTTTTTGCTTCATATGTAGTCATCTGACATCTGGAGAAAAGGATGGGGATGCACACCGAAGAAATGCTGATGTACAAGAAATTCACCGGAGGACACAATTCGGCTCAGCTTCACGTGTTGGAATGCCAAAAACAATCTATAACCATGAGTAAGTAAAGCAAAACCCTGCCTTGTCTGGAACGATGACAACCATGAATAAGTAAAGCAAAGATCTGACTTGTCTGGAAATGATGACTTTTATGAAGTCTGAAATCCATATTATGGTGAAATAATCATGCAAATATTAGTTTTTTTTACCTTATTATTTATTTATCTGCACATGAATGTAAAGCACATGTGCTATATGTTGAGAAAAACTAATAGTTGAATACTATTCCTAGAGAAGCAAACTTAATTGAAGCATGACCATTTACATATACAAAAATGCATTCTAAAACGAGTGTTTTTGATGATACACATAAAATGAACAATTGAACGGTGTAAGGCCCTGTTTGGCAGAGCTATTAGTAATAAAGCTTTTAAAAATAGAGCTTTTGAAAGTATAGCTTTTTGCTATTTGATAATTATATTTTTAAAGTGATGTAAGATTTAATATCTATTTGGTAATAATAGCATTATACTTTCATCTTTCTAAACTATTAAAAATTATTGTTAAAATTATTCTAATAATATTGTAATATAATAATATCATATGATAATAATATTAAAATATATCATATTATTAGTATTATAGTAGTATAAGAAAATATAACATTCTAATATAATGATTATAATGTAAATTTATTTAATATATTATTTTACTATTATTTAATAATTATATTATGATATATTATTAAAATTACAATCATTATTATCTAATAATATATATCATATTATTGTGGCATATAATTATAGTAATATTATAAAGTTATAGCATTATATATAATAATATATATTTGTATACCATCTTATTTTGGTAATTATAATAGTTCGGTAATCTAACCTTCAAGTCTAAAAATAGCTTCTCAACATTTGGCAAGTAAAGTTTTTAAGAAAAGCTTCAAATTGGAGCTTTTCCAAGTAGAGCTTTTAGCAGCTTTTGGTAAAGCCAAAGCGCTCTCAAAAATTTTACTAAACACCATAAAATCATTAAAAAATACTTTTAGACCTCTAAAAATACTTTTGGGTCCACCAAAAGTTCAGCCAAATGGGGCCTAAGAGTTCCCTTTTTAGCACCACAATTACTTTCCTTAGTGTTACTTGTTATGAATTCTGAACTTAGCAAAAATGTTTGATTGAAGATTCTTTTGCCATCTTTGTATCGATAGCTACAGCTTTTTAGTATCATGAAAGAGCAGAGTTAAACCATTTTGCTGTTATTTAAATTAAAGGTTGATGTATGTACATCCAGAAAAACCTACTTCACTGTTACTTAGCTGATCTATCGGGTGCTTTGTAATGAATTTTTATTTTGACATCTTAATGAAAGGTATGTAGTGCCATAAGTTTCCCTTGCTTTATGAGATATGCTTCATTGGTTTGGTTACAACAATAAAGCCTTAATTTTAAACTTATTGGGGTTGGCTATATGAATCCTTTTTTTACGTTCAACTCAGTTTTGAGTCATATATTTTGTAAAATGCAAAGATTGTAGGTCTTACTTTATCACTTACTTTCATATAATTTTTAGACTACATTTACTTATTTTTTCTTTTACATGTATCAGGCCATTCCTTTGCACATTTGCATCTATAGATCTATGATGCATATGTTTAAACCATATAAGTTGTCATTCCCTTAATTTGTCCTTGATTGGTGCTACTTTTATGCTTTTATGAATGGTTTCATTTCTTACTCTATCTTTTTTATATTACTACACATTCATCTTAACATTCTCATTTTCATCGCACATCTTATGTACATGTACTTTTTAAGCTATCCAACATTTTATGCCATAAAGTATAGCTAGTCTTATAGCTATTCTATAAATTTTTTTTCTTCAACTTGATAAGTACTCTACGATCACATAATATTTCAATTTTGCTTCTCTATTTCATCCAACCTACTTTAATCCCATGGACAACATCCTCAATATCTCTTTCTTTATGAATAATGTATCCTAAATTTTGAAAATGATTATTTTTTAGGAACTTTAAGGTCCTTAATTTTTTTACTCTATATGCATCTTCATTTCTAATTATACAAAAATTACATTTCTGCATTTTGTCTTTATCTTACTTAACTTAAAACCTTTAATTCCAACGTATTTTTTTATAATTCTAACTTATAATTAACTCCAGCCTTAGCTTCATCCACTAATATTATATCTACAAAATAACATGCATCATGAAATATTATCCTAAATATATCTAGTAAGCTCATTTATAACTAAAGCAAAAAGATAGGAATTTCAAGTAAATCCCTGATATGAATCTACTAATATTACCATCAGTAGTTCTAACTGCTTCATTATACATATCTTTTATTATATTAATACATCTAATATAGTAATTTTTGTGAATTTGTTGTAGCATATATTTCCATGTTTATACCAATCAAGGATAGATTACAACTATTCTGAAGCCAATCTATTATCCAGTGTCTAAGGAAGCTGTTTGGCCAAAAACTGCTGCTCATACAATCATCAAATTCCCTTTTGTATCTCCGATCAGTCAAGCAAACTTAAACAAACCTGATGAGAGGGCTTTGTCCGGTTGACTGGACCAAGACGAATTTTCTGGTACCAATATTGGTTTTTCAAACAACCAGAGAATCTGGGGACTTCTTGGCAGCCTATTATGTTCCATGTTGCTTTAGTTGCAAACCCACAAGTATGGCTTTCTTTATTTTCTTCTTTAAGACATTTTTGGCCCTATCTTATGCGTAGCCAAGATATATCCTCAGGTCATAGCATTTGATATCAATGGCAACTATGATTAAAACTCATGTCTTCTCATGAGATTGGAATCAAACTAATAAGAGGAATGGAGGATATAATAAAAAAAGAAAGAAAAGTCAGAAAAAGTTGTGAAATTGGGTTCATAAAATCTTTCATTGATAGAGAATTTAGATACTAATAGGATTGATGGTTGAAAGGGTTCCTTAGATCCAGTCACAGATGGTTGGGTTAAGAGTTCTTAGTTATTGCTATCTGTTCTTCATGATAGGATGATGCAATTAATCCTATTATATTTTTCAAAACCATTCTTATACTGTTCTGGAGTACATTGTTGTTAACAGGCATCTGCATTTTCTTGTAGGCTACTGTTCTATACTTCCTTGGTACCGATAATCAATTAACCAATGACCGAGATCCCACATCTATAAATCAGGGTTTTTTTGTTTGGAATACTGAATACATCTTCCTATAAGCTGAACCGCCTTCTAAGTTATTTAAATGCATGTTATATGCAAGATATCCCATATTGTGTAGACTGATCGAATTTTGTGCCATCCTGGGAAACAAAGTTGTTCAAACCTTTTTTTACTGCTTGACCTCGATTTTCTTACCTCCTTAAAACTTCCTTGATGGTTTTAATCTTAGTGATTATATTTCAAATTTTTCAGAAGGGTTATCTGGTTGGGAGATCTAAATTACCGCATCAACTTATCATATGAGAGAACACATGAACTCATCTCCAGAAAGGTTTGGGCTAAGCTGGTTGAGAAGGATCAGGTAACCATTAGTTTCTTATATCACAGTTACTGATTCTTTTACAAGCATCTGTACCATGTAGTATTTCTTACTCTTTTTTCAGTTCCTAGTTAACTTGCCATGATAACCCAAACTGAAAAATGGTGGCTTATTCTTTTCAAGATAAAACCTGAAGATCTCTCAGATGTCCTTTTCTTCTTTTATTTTATCATGATCTTATAGTATATGTTGATCTCATCTTTGTCCCATTTGGCTGGGGGACGTAAATTGCTAATTTATTCTTGAAATTTCTCTCTCTTCATCAATGATGTCATTGTAACTTGCTGAAACTGATCGCTGTTGTGGTTACTATTTACTGGAGTGACCAAAACAATTTGAAACACGATGATGTCAGCTGGAAGTTGTTAAAACTCAGAAACTGCAGTTCTTGACTGATTTTGGCTAATATCAATGTGAAAGGGTCATAATCTGGAACTTCAACCCTTTGGTGTTTAGCACATCTGTGCGCATATGTCAAATATTAGGTATTGTCACTGATTAAGCTCTTAACAACTGTATTATGTCTTTCTAAAACTCCAAAGCCCTCCTTCTAAAAGATCCAATGCAAACACTTTTAGGGCGAAGCACCTTGGATTGCCCAGATTGGCTATTTCTCTTTTTTTTTATATATTTGAAGCTGCAGACAAACAAAATAATTTGAAGAGAAACATTAGATGCTTGAATCATGCTTATGAGTTGGTTGCTTCAGAGTATCAACCAAGTAAAACTCTAGGAATCTAGATTAATGGCAAATAGACAAACCATAAATCAAAAGTATGTGAATTAGCTACATCAAAAAATACGTGCTCATATACTATACGTAATGAGCCAATACAAGTGGTAGATCAGGTGTTTCTATCAAGATGCAAAATGTCCATCACAGAAACTTCTCTCTTAACTGTCTTTTGGAAAGGGAACAAATCTTTTTCTTGAATGAATAAGAACAGTTATATTCTGGCAATATGATTGGCAACTGTTGCAGCATGGTAGTGCATTACCGAATCATCACATACTCAAAAGCTTTTTATAGCTGTATTCCTGCATTTGTAAGTTCTGTTGATTGCCATCTCTTGTTGATGCCACCTTCAAGTTTGTTGGCAAGAGTGAAAAGTTACTTCACGTGAGTGTGATTTTCATGAAGTGATTAGCCAAATCTAGAAGTGCTGCATAAAACTTGAACTAAGGTTATCATTTCATTATGGATTTTGAGCAATATTACAGGCATAATATTAAAAATGCAATGTTGTAATGAATTTTTTGAATCAAAAAAAATATGACAACTTGATGACATTATTAAATTATGTAAAATAACAGCCAATTTGCTCGAAGTATAGTGTTTGAGTTGGAGTCATTCTAATTAGATGGATGAGATTTCTTCCTCCCTCCTTCTCTCTCTCTCTCTCTCTCTCTCTCTCTCTCTCTCTATCACACACACACTTATGAGGACATCATGGTGATTATGCAAAAAGTGTTAACAGTGTTTTTCATATTCACAAGTGGTGATTCGGTATAATTTTCACTTAATCAACTAATTGACTTTAGTGGAGTGATTTTGCCAGATTTTATGTTGTTTTATGTCATGACAGCTGAAGCTGGAGCTAAAGAAAGGGCATGCTTTTGATGGATGGTCAGAAGGAGCTATAAATTTCCCTCCTACTTATAAGTATGAGGTTAATTCAGAGAGGTATACTGGTGATGATCCAAAGGCAGGAAGGAGAACTCCTGCATGGTACAAGCTCAAAACCATCTATTTTGTTATGCAATTTTTCACCATCCTTTGTTTGTGATCTAACACTAACATTATAATTAGAATTTTGCTCTTTGAAATTATGTTGGCACCATATAGTTTCTTTACCGATATCATTTGTATTTACCATAGGAGCCAAAATTTTACCAGTGTATTATGGACATTTAATATCGAAAATAAAATAAATTACTGCTAATCAAAGAACAGTAGGATGAGTGCTTACAACACCATTTTCTATGTTTAGAACTTGGTAGTCCTTTGGGCTTGACCTGCAAAGAAAATCCTTTGATAAGAAATTAATTAACCTTAACAATTGTGAAACTTAGCTGAGAACTTTGCTTTCCAGGAGCTAGATATGTTCCTAGTAGCCTCAATTTTTTATATGCTTTTTAAAAAGCAAATGTAGATGCCATTGAAACCATTATTGCTATTGTTTTTGTGGATTGTTGAATTTCAATAAGGATGGAGCTTAGGTGAATTGCGCATTGTGTGCTTGTCCTTTGGCTCCATCTCTCTCTTCCTTTTTTTAGTTCCACCTTAGTCTCCATGTGAGCACCAAGTAATGGTATAGAGGGAAAAGAAAGAGAGAGATAGGAAAGAATCAGAGGGATACACAAGATAGGAAGGAATTAAAGGGCATACACAATAGTGCACTGCACCTAAGTTCCATTGTTACAATAATATTATAGCATTAACAGTCATAATTTTGCTTGCAATTATAATTGAAGAATTTTTGGAATATATCTTTTTGTACATTTTATTGTATAGTAGATCTATGGACCAGTATCTTTAAGATATGCTTCACTCAATAGTGCTATTTCCACCTCTATTTTGCCTGGTGTAATAAGGTATTCCTAACCAACACGTTGTATTACAGTCCTGAAAACATGGTTTACCATATATAATACTGGACTGTACCAGTCCATACCATGCATACCTAGCGTTGCATGGATACAAATACAAGAATCGGATTCCGGCACATATCTAAGGTGAGATGCAAGGATACATGGGTACAAATGTAACTAAATATATATATATTCATATATTTAAACATTATCTTTTTAAATATTGAAAAAAAAATGTTGAAAAGATATTGTCTGTTAAGATATTTCAGCATAATGCGTTTCTCATTCGCTTTTTAATATTAGGAAACAATATTTTGCAAAGTTGTTTCAATATTTGCATTTTTAAGAAATCCTGAAAAAAGAAAAAAAACAACTACAAACTTATAATATTAAATTGGAGATCAAACTCATTGTTGGAAGAGTTAAAAGTGATGACTAAAGAACTTCATAAATATCTACAGATCTGATATGTATCTGATTTAATTACACATATTTGACGGTTTTTTTTGGGTCTGAACGCTAGTGTCTAGGTGATGTATACCTTTTGTTTGTATCAAGAGTTGGACGGTATTCACATGACACTGTGCCAGTCGGGTAGCTCAATGGGTACTGAAACCGATACAGCGAACTTTCCAGTTCTAATTTTTTCATTGTTCAATAGTAAATATAGTTGTTTCTGAAGGTGCGACCGCATTCTTTCCTTTGGGAAGGGCATGAGGCTACTGAATTACAGGAGAGTCGAACTAAAGCTTTCAGATCACCGTCCTGTCACTGCTGTTTACATGGTTGAGGTCGAGGTTTTCTGCCCTAGGAAACTTCAAAGAGCTCTCACATTCACAGATGCAGAGATAGAAGAGAACTTATGTTAGAGTCAGATAATGACTTTGGGATGAGCTGACTGAGGCTAAGAGAGGTCAGTTTCCTGCTTCCATTTAATTATTCATGGTGAAACGCATGCATTTTTTGCAACCTTAGTCAACGTACGTAGTGGATGGAATATGAGAACTTTCATCAGCGAAATGAATCATAGTCGATGTTGTCTTTTCTGGTTTTGTCATGGACTTCCTTATGAGTGTCATTTAACAAAAGTTTTTTTTTTTTTAAAAAAAAAAACTTCCTTCTACGGTTTTGGGAGATTCACGAACGGTTAGTTGTCACGCCAATCCAATCTATTATTATAAGTTAAAGAAGGAAAGAGGGGTCTTGTAGGTCCATAATTGTTTTTCATGATTTATGGTCACAAAATATCACTCTTCCGTGCGTGCATTGTTTAGTGAGCACAGTTTCTCTTGAATGGATGGCGGCGCAGGAAATGTCAGAATTGGAAGGGTAGGACGGCGTACTCGTGAGGAGAAAAAGTCTCTCTTAAATGGATGGTAGGACGGCGCACTCGTGAGGAGAAAAAGCTAGCGATTGGGTTGGCACTTCCCCAAATCGGTGCTGCTTCTCTTCCATCAGAATAACTTCTTCTTCTTCTTCTTCTTTCCTTCTTTGTTTGTTTGTTTTTTTTTTGTTTTGTTTTTTTGTTTTTTTGGGTTCTTAACTCAGGTGAGGATGTCTAAATTATCATTGTAAATGCACCAATCCATGCAAACTTGCGCCATCCGGTGCTAATTAATAAATATTGATTTTATTGACTTTTGCTATGATCTGTTATTGGAATGGCGCCGTAATCTTTGAAAGTCAAGCTGTAAGAATAAAATGAAAAAGGTAAAAACGTCAAACACCAATGATGTACGGTGCATGGACGGATCAGATTCAATTCCGATTTTTAAAAATATATTATCTGCGCAGTCGTTCGGAAAATATAAAAAGAAAAATAAAAAAAACGAAAAATGAAAGACGTTGCACCAGCCGGGAATCGAACCCGGGTCTGTACCGTGGCAGGGTACTATTCTACCACTAGACCACTGGTGCTTTTGTTATTATCGTGCTAAGATAACTTAATTCATCTATTGCTATCTTCTCGCTTAGTTCCTGAATTGTTTTCGGAAAAAGGCAGGTTTGGAGCAAGAGGGAGAAGTAGAATGGAGTCGGACAGCCTTGGAAAAATCGGTGGCTACTTCTAAAGACCCGGGAAATCTTGGACGCTAATCTGGAACTGGTATTCATCTGTTTTTATGTAGGCTTACAGCTTTGAGTTTTTATTGCAATGGTATCGTGTTTACCCTGTTTTATTTTATGTGGATGGAAAGTTTGTGGCTCATGCGCTGTGTATGATTTTTGAGAAATTTTTTTTTTTTTTTTTTGTAAAAAAAAATATTATTTTCTGATATCCAAAAAGAAATATGTTTAGTAAAAAAATAGAAATTATTTTTATATTTTCATTATAAATAGTATTTTTAAAAGCGTAGGTAAAAAAATTAAATGGAATAGCTTTTGTTTTTCATTCTCTTCTTTATTTTAATAAAAAACAAGTAAAATATAAATTATTTTTAGTTTTTATTATTTTAAAGTTTTATTTTTAAAAATTATTTTATTTTTAATCATTAAATATATTTTCAAAAGGATTTTTTTTTATGTTTTATGAAAATAAAAATAAAAAAGAGGATTGCTCTTAGAAATCCAATGCACTCCTGCTCTTGAGATATTTCTGGCATAGCTAATGAATGTACAGTGAGGATCTGAATTTAACTGAACAATGATTAAAGTTCATCTTAACCAACCATCTAATTAGGTTATGAGCCAACTCTTAAACAGGTCAAGTGTCAATTGCTAACGCTTAATCGCTTGCTTTTCAGTCAAAAAAAAAAAGTCTTGCTATACTGCATACGGCGCACAATGATTGATATGCAGCATGGGTACATATATCAAAAATAAAAAAAAATATATCTTGGTATGTGTGCATGTATACATTGCACATTAATTATTGTATGCGATACACTTGTTATGTAAGGGCATGGTGCAGCAGACTTTTTTCTTTTCAGCCAACATGACAAAGTTTGGGCTTGGCTGGCTCTAAGTTAAGCTCCGTTTGAGTTGAGAGCGCGAGAGACTGGGTGGTGGACACGGTGCTCAGAAGAAGCACGGGGGAGGCCGTTGATGACAGTGAGACTGCAGTTAGGAAATTGGCATGGGTTTCCGATAGCCGTCGGTGGAGGCCCGTTGCAGGTGAGCTCCAGAAAAATAGTGGGGAATCTATCTCTTGGATTACTGATGTTTCAAATCAAGTTGGTCCTATAACTAACCTCTGAGCACCATTGATAGTTGGTGCGGCCAGGCTTGGAGAAAAAACCCTTTCACTGGTATACATTAACGATCCAAGAATGGACAACCACTTCAACATAAAGATGTAGGTTCATATGTTGAAGGATTTTATTTGTTATGAGGAACACTACTTCTGAGATGTTGATTCGCTATGTGTGGAAGGTACAAAACTTGAAAACCTTTTTCTGTTTGAATAATATTTACAAAGAATTGGATGCTTTCTAGTACCATACTGCCTTCAGGCTTGAGAACGGGATGAGAATTAGGTTCCGATAAGGACAATTAAAGGTCAATTGACCTGCTTTCATGAAAAAAAAAGGAAGCAATTCTTACAATTGACTATGTATGTGGCTTCCTCCTATTTGTTATCTTGTGCTGAAGCTAGAAGCTGAGGACGTACACAGAGTTTCAGACACCAGAGGCCAAGAAAAGCAGGTGAGAAAAGAGAGAACACGAGGGCAACAGCGGAGTTCTTGTTCTTTCTTTTACCATATTGAAACCCACTACACTGAATATAATAAGTTTCATCCTTATCTAAATTACAAATTGAAAACCAGTATTGTTGGCAAAGTCATCACCCTAACTAAACTTCAAAGACAGCAATGGTCATTCAACTAGTTGCACCAAAATTCCAAGAAACCAAATCTAACCTGTTAAAACCAATTTGATACGCTTCTCCATTAGAAAAGTAGAGCTCAATCTTCATGCAAAAACCAGCTAGCTTGTAAAACAATGCATGGTCTAGTCAAGATAGGTACAATTGAATGGAAACACAGTAGATAGATATCCCACATAACATCGAGATGGAAAAAGGAGGAGGAGGAGGAGGATATTTATTAAAGACAACAGCAGTTAGTTTTACACCATTGTGATACAGTATATTATTACATGAGCATTTAAACACTTGGCTCTGTATGATACAGAAGGCTGTAAAACTAGACATTTACTATACATGCACTACTAAAACATTCCTTCTTCACCACCCAAAGTTTATTCATGAATGCCAGGACCCAAAGTATTGGGCTTTCTCAGCCAGTATTGTTGAAACCTCTGCCTTGCGTACTCCATATAATCGAAGTCAATTTCATTCAAATGTTCCTGCATGTAAAGGGGTCAATAATTGAGAAAGGTCAGAACAAGATGCTGAGCACATGTAACAAAAGAAAAGGCCAACAGCACAGGAAAAGGAAAGGAGAATTCCACAAAGAGGAAACTTCTTACTGAAATTATTCCCCACAGGCCCCATACAAGATGACTTGCCAAAGCATACTTTTCAACACTTAGGAGAAGATCATCAACTACCACATCATCAGCCTTTTCACCTATCAAGAAAGGAATACAAGTTTTCAAGTAAGGAAGGAAACAATTTTGAAGGCTATAAATTCAAAAAAGGTGTCGTGCAAGTTAAAATTACAGTTGTTGAATCTGTGCGTCTAACCAACAGTTACAAGCAAATCTAGTGATAAATTAGGTCTATACTACACCATTGTAGACAACAAGACTTACCATAACCCAGCTCCATCGAGCCTTCATCAGTAAGCATGCAATCAAATCTAATGGGGGCAGCATCTTTATCAAAAAGATTAAAAAAAAAAATCCAATAATTGCATAATTTAGAAAGACTTTTTATCCACTCCACTAGGAAGTGGAAGAATTTCAGTCTATAACAATCAAAATTTTTCAGCACGACATCTTCGGTGTTGTTGCTGCTCCCCCAGGAAGTTTAATTTTTGATATCAAAGGTTAAAAGCAGGAGAAACTAGAGAAATTGATGGCCATATCAAATGTCATGATGGATATCAATGTTAAGGAACATGAAAATAAAACTCATCTTTACCTGAAGAGCTCAGATATATCTTGATGAATCTTTTGCGCTCCTCAAGATCTGTTATCAAATAAATACCAAGTTAGTTTCAGAGTGTATTGCTGCACTCAGTTGAATGCTTCCAAGTATTTAAGAAAATAGATAATTAAGAATAAAATAGCAAAGAAGCTAGTGTAACGAATCAAGAACCTGGATATTTATCGTAGTCCAATACATGAGGTGTTTCTGTATGGTAGTCAGCAGCCATCTCAGAGAAGTGATTAGCAAGGTCATATGCAATGGGGTTGAAGCTTGCATACTCATAATCCTAGAAAAAAAAAATCGAGAGAATAAACTCTGTTATTAAATTCCTTAGATACCTTTCCCCTCCCCCCCTCCCCCGGAAAAACAAAGGTTAAAGAATAGGCTATCAAATACTAGAAACAATATCCATGGCAGAAAATGGCTTGTGTTGATAGCAGAACTTGCAAAAACACTAAAAAAATTGAGAAAGTGTGATCACACCTTGCAGATAATTAAGATAGCAAATGATCATTAATGTTCTGCAAGAGTAGCAACATTGGAATGAGTGCACTTTGATCCCAAGAATTTGCTCATATCGCTTCCTCTAATGATCCATATATTAGGGCAACCTGGCAAGCACTTTATGAAACCTAGCCATACAAGCTAAAGGACTGAATAGTTTTCTTTTAATTCCTTCAATTTGTTGTATACCATTATGATGATGGGGACTTTTACAACACACTACAGAGATTCCATGATAAAAAAAATGAAACTTGAGGAGCTGGGTGTTTAGTATAATATCTACGGTCACCATGATGTTTTGTAACTTCACTAAAGAACACAGCATGCTCATCTTGATGGACTGAAAAAATGTTGGTTTAGGTGATTGAAATGCAACAAAGCTCACATAATGTGACAGAGCGAGAAACTTACTATTATAGTTACTAGTCTGGTCTCTTCATCGATCATAATGTTCCCATACTGAAGATCATTATGACAAAAACCTATCCTCTGCCCTTCCTGTGAAAGTTCTTTCTCCAAAGTAGTGATCTCCTCTCCCAAAGTATCCAAGCAAAATTCTTTAGCTTCTTCAGCAGGGCACAGACTCTTGGCTGCTTTAAGCCAATTTCTGAATGGGAGGAGAAAACAGTGACTGAATGACCCAATCTTCCTTTAGACTAATAAAAATAATAATGTACAGAAAGCAACTTGAATGTACCTACCTTAGTCTGTCCCAAAGGAGTGCATGTTTTAGACCAGGCATATCGAGATCATGAAACTCCCTCAGTTTTGAGGCTATCAGTGAAGATATCTCTGGGTCACGCAGATCAGCAGCTGAAAGTGTCTGAAATTTAAATTCAACAACTACGTCAGGACAACTCTTAGCAGTAGTCCAGAATAACATGATTAAAAAAGAGTAAATCCAACCTTTACTTTATTTTATTTTTATAAAAAGGTTGATTCATTTCAAAAGATACTCTAAGATCACTTTAACTGAAAGACAAGTTCTCAACAAATTTGTATCCATCTCGTCAACTTCATCAAAGTCAACATCTTGCTCATTGAGTAAAAGGTAAAGGAAGATTGATCCATCAATCGAATCATCGTAATATAAGACCTGATGATAGTGGCAGGTCCCGCAGGATCTACAAATAAGACGGATTCATCAAACACACCATGTCTATTAATTATGGAATTAGCTTATCCTATTAATTTTTATATGGGTACAAGAACAGAATTGGCATACAAAAAATATATAACTCAAAACCAAGGATAATGGAGGAAAATAATTCATGGAGCCGACCCCAACAAATTTGGGAAGGCTTTTTTGTTGTTGTAGAATGGAATTGATATGGAAGATAACAATATTGTGTGTATATAATGATAAGCCTTTCTTAAAAGGAAGAAGACGTTTGATTTATAGCAAACACTCCCTTTCACAAGAAGAAGTCGAAAGGGTGGTAAACTTTATCTTAAATAGTTTCTCTCTATTTGTGTCACATAAGCTAAAATCCGCAGGTATATCATTCTTAATAAATTTAACCCGAAAACACTAAAGAAGAGAAGAACTCACAAACAAAAAGGTGCAAAGATGAAATAACTGCTCGAATTTTCTTGATGAAAAAAAAAATTAAAAAAAAGATTTTTCAAGAACTTTGGCAATTCTAGTTACTAATAAATATGAAGATGACTCCATCTCTCTAAAGAAAGAAAGGAAGAGAAGGGAAAGGACAGCAGCTATTAATTTCTTCAAGATTTCCAAATGAGGTGCTCAAGAAATTAATCTAGCATAACATTGGTGGTCATCGAAGAAGAAAGAGAACCAGAAGAATTGTAAGAAAGCGAATAAAACAAGATAAATTCAGTAAACCAGAGCTTAGCAGAGTTAAAAAGTCTGAAAGCAGAGCAATCCCTGGTTCACACATCCATATCTATAAGAGCAACAGAATCAAGCGCATAAGTTTGTGAATCCAAAATCGAACGGTTTGTCGAACAAAGTGGCCACGTTACCCTGGCATGGATGAACTCCTCGACCCGGCCATTGGAGAAGCGGCCGAGGAGGCGGGGCCCCTGGCCGTGCCTGGACATGCACTCAAACGTTCGGACCTCGTCCTCCCGATCGAAGAATACTTCGACCCCTTCCCCGTAGATGCGGACCAGCACCTTCCTGGGCTTGGCCCCTTTGCTCTCCTCCGTGGTGGTTGGCCATTTGATCTGGAACACCTCGTTCGTCATGGCTCCCTTAAGCGGCAGCACCTCCAAGACCTCGGAGTCCACCACGTCGCTCCAGCTCGAGGCCAGGCCGTGCAAGATCCCCCGCGCCTCCTTCGGGATCATCGTCTCGTTCTTGTTGATCTCTTCTCCAATCTCAACGGCCACCATCTTCGTATTCAAAAGGAAATTAAAGCACTCGGCTTTGCAACGCAACAAGAAAGACAGCCAATAAACTTAATTTAATTTCTTAAGATTCAGAGTTCTTGCTTCTTAAGAAACGATTGTTAAAAAAAAAAAAATCACACACACACACACACACACACACAAAAGACGGTTTCAAAATTCTCGCAATTCAAGCGAATTCTTGAGATCAGGCGCGAGAGGATTTCAGAAGACCAAAAGAAAAGGGGAGAGAATCTTGCTGGATTCTTCGTTGCTCGGATGGGAGAGTCTAAAGAAGGCGATGACGAAAGCGAGTGGAAAAAGTCGCGTCGACTGGCGGAGCTGGACGCAAACTTATCAGGGAAGGAAACTAAACCGGGACAAAGCACGACGGAGCGAATACGATCGGCCACGTCATAGAATGGTGGACTTGGACTTGGAGGGAGCTTGGGGGGAGGGATTGGGCTGCGTTGTCTACTCTCGCGCTTCCAGACCGTGGCATTTATAGGAGGGAGAGCGGGGACCCACGCTCTTCCGAGGGTGGAACCGACCCTAACGCGTTCGGCCACGCGTTGGATGGTTGCGGTCCGACGGAGGTATTCGAATGGAAACACGTATATCAGGCCAGCGAATGGGTCGCATTGGGTTACTCGTTAGGGACGCGCGTCACAAGCAGAAGGGATCGGATTTATGAATTTTGTCCTGATAGATATAAAGTGACAAGATTCTATCCGTGTTTTCTTCGAGAGAGAGAGAGAGAGATCAGCGTTCGTTACTCGGAGAGGAAAAGGCCGACGATTCGAAAATGCCCCTCGGCGAGGAACGCGACCGCGTCGGCGTTTTTATCTTGTGGGTTGGGATGGAGGTTAAGTCCGGAGAGGTGGGCCCCATGCTGCGATTCAACCGGGAGGGATGGATTTTCTTTAAAAAATTTTAGTTACGAGTCTACGTCACGTCGGTGTCGTGCTGTTAAAGGCTGGCA
This sequence comes from Calamus simplicifolius, assembly GCA_900491605.1. NCBI lineage: Eukaryota > Viridiplantae > Streptophyta > Magnoliopsida > Arecales > Arecaceae > Calamus > Calamus simplicifolius. Next base: position 1,075,360 of record UESW01004215.1, on the reverse strand, counting down.
AATCAGCAAAATAATTATAATTTATCTGACTAAAAAATTTATAAACCAAAATTTTATTTTTAAATACTATAATTTAATTTAATTCAACTCATTTAAGTTTTTTTTAATTATATAAGATTAATTATTTATATTTAAAAAAATTATCAAATTTTGTGTTTATTATCAGTTACCTAACGTAAATTTTTTTTAACTTAAAATGACGAAGTTTATGCTCTAAATTAAATAGTATATTTTAAAAAATACCTATAAACTAAGCCGTCCGCAAGGAAACTTCTGGCCGTTAGTTAGGTGGCACCCTCGCTTACCACATTCTCCTCCTCGTCACGCCTGAAAAAAAAAAAAAAAAAAAAATTTCATCCAGAAAACAGCCGCATCGCATGTGCTGGAGTCCGTCTAACTACATAATTTATTAGATATTAGTATAAAATTTTTAATTTGTTGCTGTCTTGCTTGTCATAATTTAATCGTAATTTACCTGACATGAGGCTATCCCAATTCCCATGGATCTTAGATGTGTAATCATTATAGTTATTCTTTAATTAACATAATATTATAGGTGAGTAGTAAAGCGTCACTATCTTAAAAGACAAAAGTACTGTTCTCTAATTTGCTAGCACCATGAGCTGTTTGCACCCTTCACTTGATCCAGCATTGTACAGGTGTAAATTTAATTTGTAGTACATAATGACAACCATTAATGCTTTCATTTGTGGGAACTAATTTCTTTTCAGGTGCAATATAAAATCTGGTATTCCAACAACGATAAGTGGATATTCTAATTTAACATTATCATGCATAAAATCCTACTGCCATGAAAATTGTGCATCAAATTAAGAACATAATTATAAATAAGTGTCATGTAAATGTACACGGCAAATATGTTTAACTAAAGAAGCAACAAATTAGATTTTAAGAAAAAAACTTAAAAACGATGCTCAGTGACAAAAACTTTGCTTTCTCCTAAGGTTGTCGGTGTCTCTGGATATTTCCTAGGAGCATGATAGCATTTAGTGTTATATAATTAAAAAGTAATAATAGAATAAAAAAATTACAAGAAGAAAGTATTGGAATATATTTTTTATTTTATTTTTTCTTATTTCATCAGCATTTTATTTCATCAATCCTTCTCAAATATAATTTCATACCATCTATTGATTGGCAAATGATAAAAGATGTTATGAGTAATACCAATAGATATAACCTCCCTTGGAATATCAATGGACACCATATTCATAACTTGACATAACCTCCCCTTAGAATATCTTGTATTAGCAATATTTACATCATTCATGTCTTCTATTGAAAGGGGATACTACCTCATTAAAAACCTTGCCAAAAAAATCCAATGGGACAAAACCATAACCAAGAAAAAAAAGAGTACAGTATTTTGCTCCCCTTTTGACTGCATCTCTTGATATACTTCCCTTAAAATTATCATTCAAGATCCTTGAGTCGTCGTAGTCTAATTTTTTAAACTAACTCTCCAAATCTCTTCGTAGATAGTGCTTCATAAATAAATCAGCGAGATTATCACTAGATCAAACTTGTTAAACATTAATAGCACCACTCTTTTTAAGGTCATGAGTAAAACAGAACTTTGGGGATATATTTTTATTCTGTCACCTTTGATATACCCTCATTTCAGTTGAGTTATGCAGGCTGTATTATCCTCATACAAAAAGTTGGTGCCTCCTTTTGAGAGAATAATCCACATATCTTCTGAATGTGTTGGATTAACGATCTAAGCCATACGCATTCTCGGCTTGTTTCATGAATTATCAGAATTTCAGCATGGTTAGATGATGTAGCCACAATTGTTTGCTTTGTAGAACGCCATAAAATAGCAATGTTTGCTTTATAGAATGCCATAAAATATCAATGCCACTATATGTAAAGACATAATCCATTTGTGATCGACCATTATGAAGATCAAATAAATATTCTGCATCTGCAAAACCTACCAACTCGGATTTGAATAAATTTGAATAATACAAACCCATATCCATTATACCTCTGAGGTATCGGAATAGTGCTTAATACCTATCCAATGCCTCCTTGTAGGCGAAGAACTATATCTTCCTAACAAGTTTACTGAAAAAGATATATCAGATCGAGTATGAGTCGCAAGATACATTAATGTACCTATTACGCTAAGATATAATACTTCAGAACCAAGTAGTTCTTCGTTATGTTTCTTAGGTTACCTATAAAAGGATCTTTATCGATTTCAAATGATCTTACGACCATCGGAGTACTCAATGGGTGTGCTTTATTCATATAAAACTTTTAAGTATCTTTGTAGTATAAGCAAATTGGTGCACAAAAATTCCATTCTTAAGATGCTCGAGATGCAGGCCAAAGCAAAATTTTGTTCTTCCAAGATCTTTCATTTTAAATTCATGTTTTAAGAAATTTGCTGCCCTTTGAAGCTCTTCAGGAGTTTCAATCATATTCAAATCATCAACATATACTGCAATGATCACAAATTATGATCCAGATCTCTTTATAAAGACACAAGGACATATAGGATCATTGTTATAGCCTTATTTCAATAGGTATTAGTTAAATGATTGTACCACATATGCCTGTTTTAACCCATAGAGAGACTTCTATAACTTTATCTAATAAAGTTCTATCGAATTAGATTTAAACTTTTCAAGCAATTATAATCCTTCTTGGATTTTCATATAGATATCATTGTCAAGTGAGCCTTATAAATAGGCTGTCACTACATCCATAAGACACAATTCAAGTTTTATGCACTACCAGACTAATCAAATATCCAAAAGTTGTTACATCCACCATAGGAGAATACATCTCTTTATAATCAATACCGGGTCTTTATGAGAATCCTTGGACAACTAATCGTGCTTTATACCTCATAATTTTATTATCCTTATTTCGCTTTTGCACTAATACCCATTTATATCGTACAGGTTTTGCACCAGCAGGCGTTTGGATAATCGGTCCAAAAACTTTACGTTTTGTGAGCGATTTTAATTCAAATCGATTGCATCCTTTTATTTTGGCTAATCTTATCGATGTCTACATTCTGCCATAGACATTGGTTCATGATCCTTATTTTCATTTTCAATATTTTGGAAACATAATATGCAAACTTATCATCGACGATCATCTTATATCGGTTTCATCTTTTTTCAGTCATAACATAATTGATAGAGATCTCTTCATTTTCTTCGATTTTAGGTACCTTATTCTAGACTCATCTGAAGTCTCAATTACTTCTGTTGTTATACTGGAGATCTTTTCTTGCATCACAGTATCTTCAATCTGATCATCTAAATGTTTTGCTCCTTTTATTTTGCGATGGTTTTTATCTTTGGAACCAACTGGTCTACCATACTTTACTTGTTCCTTTATCTCATTAGCAGTTGTAGGTTGTCCTTCAGGGACAACAATTCTGATTTAAGAATAAGTGATGTTGCATGTAAAATAGCATGTCCCTAGACAAAGGAAGTTTTGCTCTCATAAGCAATGGTCTTGCAATCAATTGGATTTGTTTGATAAGTGATTCCGCAAGACCATTTTGAGCATGAACATATGTTACAAGATATTCAATAGTGATTTTAATAGCAATACAATAATCATTGAATGCTTAAGAAGTAAATTCACCAGCATTTTCAAGGCCTATTATCTTAATAGGATTATCTGGAAAAAGAAGTCGAATTAATTGTGCTAGTAGTTTTGCAAACGCAAGGTTGCGAGTCGATAATAAGCATACATATAACCATCTAGTTGAGGCATCAATTAAAACCATTAAATATCTAAATGGTCCACTTGGTGGATAAATAGGTCCATAAATATCACCATATATGCGTTCCAGAAATCCAAGAGATTTAGTTTTGATTTTAGCGGGTGATGGCCTAATAATTAATTTGCCTTAAGAGTAAGCAGCACATGAGAATTCATTTGGTCGTAATATTTTTTGATTCTTCAATGAATGTCCACATAAATTCTCTATAATTCTTCGCATCATAATTGAACCGGGATGACCCAATCGGTTATATCAAATTATAAAATCATTTTGATTAGTAAACTTTTGGTTTACTATAGCATATGCTTCAACTGTGCTTATATTTGTGTAGTATAAACAAGAGACAAATGCCAGCAATTTTTTTAATAGACATTTCTTGCCTGAGATTGTACTTGTAATGCACAAATACTCAATATTGCCTTTATTAGTTGTCTCAATGTGATATCTATTTCTACGAATATCTTTAAAACTCAATAAATTTCTTTGAGACCTTTCAGAATTTAAGGCATCATCAATTATGAATTTTGTTCCTCCAGGTAAAATGATATGGGCTCTTCCATAGCCTTCAATCAATTTTGCACTATCACAAATTGTATTGACATTTGTTGCCTACATTCTTAAGTAGGAGAAGTATTTCATATCTTTAAGTATAGTGTGCATTGTAGCACTATTGACGAGGCATAAATTATTGTTGTCAACAAAAGATCCTACTCGATATAATTCTATTTTCTTCATGGAAAAAATGACATATAGTGAAATACAAATTAGAATACAAGGTATATAAAGGCATAAAAACTAAAAGTCACAATTCATGCATCAATTTCTTTAAAACAAACATATGTATAATAAAATATTATTTTATTATATGGTATTATTTGATAACATAGGCATTCTTAAAATTAACTTTATATATTCATGCTATCAATTAGACAAGCATTATTTTCTTCTGGTTGGATAAAGAAGTCAGCAACATCCAGATCATCAAATCCAGTATCAAAAGGGCCAGATTTAGAAACAATATTTGTTTCCATTTTTTCTTATTCTTTTCAATGAATTCTGATAAAGTTCAATGAGGTGTTTTGGCGTACGACAGGTATGCGACCAATGACCCTTCATTCCACAACAATAGCATGAGTTATCCATCAAATTTTTACTTAAGTTTCCTTTGTCTTTCTCAATTTTCTTCTCATTTTTCTCATTTTTCTCCCACTTTAGATGGTGAGAAGGAGTTTTAATATGACCACCATGATAAACAAAACGTCCTCGATAACGTCCGCATCCGCGTCCACGTCCATGACCACGCTTTTGTTTATAAAATTGATATGTAGTTTCATTCACTTCAGGGAATGGTACAGAGCCAGTTGGTCGGGCTTCATGATTTTTTATTAAAAGTTTATTATTTTGTTTAGCCACAAGAAGGTAGGAAATTAGTTCATAATATTTTTTAAAACCCTTTTCATGATATTGTTGTTGCAGGAGCAAATTAGAAGCATGAAAAGCGAAAAAGATTTTTTTCAGCATATCCTTCTCATCAGTGACTTTTTCTCAACATAGCTTAATTGTATTCACTTACTGTCTTACAATCTTATAATCTTGTAGACGTAAGTGCATCCAGTCATAATGAGCCTTGGGAAGAATGACTTTTTTTATGGTCATAACGCTTTGTTAGGCTATTCCAAAGGACAGAAAAATCTTTTACCGCTAGGTATTCAGCTTTCAATCTCTCATCAAGGTGGTGTCGCAGGAAGATCATTGCTTTTGCTTTGTCTTAGTTGGATGCCTCATTACCATCTTTAATTGTATCGCCAAAGGCATTAGTCTTCCGATAGATAATTTTTGCATCAAGTATCCATGATAGATAATTTTTGTCGATGATATCTAGTACCACAAAATCAAGTTTTGCCAAATTTGTCATAACAATATTATCAAAGCATACAAAATAAATTAGTACACAACCTTTTATTAGTATAAAAATTATTTCAAATTTATCTAGGACTAGAGACAATCATATATATATAAAATAATATTTACCTTAATAAAAGTTTCTTCAATAAATATAAAATGATGAGGTAGAATGATGAGATAGAGAGTCGTGCTGATAATGTGTTATAATTAAAGAGTAACAATATAACAAAGAGATGTTCTCTCTTATTTTATATTTTCTTATTTCATCCGTATCTTATTTCATCCGTATCTTATTTCATCAATCCTTCTCAAATACAATTTCATGCTATCTATTTATAGGCAAATGGTAAAAAATATTACAGATAATACCAATAGACATAATCTTTTTTGTAATACCAATAATACCATCTTTATAACTTGATATAACTTTTTTCTTTAAATATTAAATATCTATTTTATTAGTAATATTATAACAAAACGAACCTTTTTAGAACCGCAAATAGAGCACGTTTTTGGGAGGAGTCCATCAGTGTCAAAGAAAAGTTCCAGCTTGCGGCAAACATAGCTTATGCCCTTTCTTTTTTTTTTTGTTTTTTGTTACAGACGGGTGATCACACCACTCTGGCATGAGTCAAGCCCGAAAGATTGGAGTACAAAATTTACTGTAAAATAATAGGACAAGGGACATCGGAATGCTAAATTCACCGGCCAGGATTGCGGGCAACAGTAGAAGCAACATAATCAGCCGCAGCATTGGCTTTTCGATATATATGCTGAATCTCAAAGGCACTAGTAGACTTCAGAGCGACTACAATGTCTCTAATCAGAGGATTTAGGCAAGAATAAGAATCCCCATCCCGCCTCATCCATCTGATAATCGTAAGAGAGTCATCCTCTATAATCAGCCGACGATAGCCCAAATGTCGAACAGCATATGTGCTACCAGCCCATGCAGCCTATAACTCAGCCATAGGTACCAAAATGTCAATAGAGCTATGACCGCCAGCTACAAGTAACTGACCCTTCGACCCACAGATGATAAACCCCGAACCAGCAGTACGATCAGAGACAGAGCCGTTAAAGTTCACTTTGACGTAACCCGGAGGTGGGGACACCCAAGAGATGAAAACCGTAGACCGGTTCGCTGCCAAAGCAGCAGGGGAGTCCCAGTGGCCAGGCCCGTCAGTATGAACACCAAAATAACAGCGAGTGTACTCCTTGGCATGAGAGAGAGTACGGTGGATAATCGCCTGGGGTGAGGCCGTCTCCTCAGCAAAAATAATCTTATTCCTTGTCAGCCAAATATAATAAGCCACATAGACAGATAAAACACCCTGAGAACAGGAACCATACTGAGAGAGCGATCGAATAGCATACAGAAAGGAGAGCCGGATTGGTCCATCCTCCAACAACCATGGGGTAAAATGGATCAGCTGCCATATCTGAGATGCACGAGAACATAAGAATAGAACATGATCAACAGATTCATCCTGCATCCCACAAATCGGATAGAGAGGCAATATCGAGAGACCACGACCAGCCAAAAGAGAACAGGTAGGTAAGCGATCCTACTTAATCTTTCATAAGAAGAGCTGAATCCTAGGGTGAACAGGCAACCTCCATATCCAAGCAACATCTCTAAGACATGAAGTCGGAGAACGGAAACGGGCCACCAAATCCCTAGCAGGAGCACAAGGAAGACAGGATCGGCGCCACAGTCTGAGATCCGGCCCTGCAGAAAGAGGAAGAGGCATGGCCAGAATCCGATGAGCAAGCTCAGCCCCAAATAAATGAAACACCATAGGAGCATTCAAACCAGCATTCTCCTGGCTAATCAGAGAAGAAACATGCAGTGTGGGATCTACATCAGAGCTGATAAAAGTCGGCCAGCGAGATAATGGAAGATCAGCTATCTAAGAGTCCTGAACGACATCAACTGAAATCCCATCCCCAATCATCCAATGAATATCAGTCATGACTGTAGGGGCGGCCCGGCAGATCGCACGCCATAAACAGGAACATCCACGAGGGATACTAACTTCCGAACCCGAAGTCCAACCATCGTATCTACCACGCATGACTGTACTCCAAAAACAGTGAGGGTCCAATAGGAATCTGGAAGCATGCCTTGCAATGATAGCCTCACGACGGAGCACCAGGGACTGAATCCTCAACCCACCCTCACTTACAGGCAAACAGACCATATCTCAGGCCAATAGGTGGATACCATGACCCCCCTGCATAGATGCCCATAGAAAATCCTGAATACGTCTCTCAATCCGACGAAGGCAGATAGTCGGGATCAAAGCATTGGATAACAGATAGATAGGAAGCGATGTGAGAATAGCACAGATCAAAGTGATACGCCCCATCATAGAAAGACCCGAAACCTGCCAACGGTCCAACTGAGCAGAAATCTGACGATCAAGGTCCCCAAAGTCCTGCTGCGTAGGCCGCCGTCTCGAAAGAGGGGTTCCGAGGTAGGTCAGACGATCTAAGACAGTCGAAATCCCTACCAACTGGGAAATAGTGGCACGACAGTGGGGAGAGACCGAGGGACTGAAATAGAGAATAAATTTCTGCAAATTGACCTATTGCCCTGATGCCCGGCAATAAGCCTGGAAGATAGCAGAACAAGTGGCTGCATTCTAAACAGAAGCTGGGCTAAGCAGGATGCAGTCATCAGCAAAGAGAAGGTGGGTTAGAGGAGGTTCATGAGGCCTAGGCATATAAGGCTGTAATAGAGATGCTCCAATCGCCTGATTAAGAGCACGAGACAGATCATCAGCACACAAAACAAATAGAAATGGAGAGAGAGGACATCCCTGACGGAGTCCAACAGCAGAGGAAAAAAACTCAGTCGGACTGCCATTAATAATAATAGAAAAAGTGGGCCCTTAGACACAAGCCATAATCCACTCAATGAAATGATCATCAAAACGAAACGCCTGTAGCGTCTGTCGCAGAAATATCCAACTCATCCTATCATAAGCTCTTTCCATATCTAGCTGGATGGCCATGAGAGACTGACGACAAGAGGCGCGCTAGAGGTCATGCATAAACTCCTGGGAAATAAGAGCATTATCTGAAATATTGCGTTCATAGATAAAGGCACCCTGCTCCAGAAAGATCAGCCTGGGTATCACCCCCTGCAATCGAGTAACAAGAATACGAGCGCAGACTTTGTAAAGAGTGGTGCATAAACTAATCGGCCTATAATGTTGAGGAAGCAGAGTATTCACTCTTTTAGGAACCAGGACAAGAAATATCCTCTGCCAGTCAGGAGGAATAAGTCTGGTAGAGCAAACAGACTGAATAGCCGAGGTAACATTCTTCCCAAACATTATCCCAGTAGAAGCGGAAGAAAAAAGGCGAAAAGCCATATGGGCCCGAAGCTTTATCAGGACCCAGAGCCCAAACAGCATTACGAATCTCCTCCGCCAGGACCTCCCGAATCAAAAGAGCAGTATCACTATCTGAAACTCTAACATCCCTAGTACCAATGATAATGGGAGAGTCAGAGCCAGAGACCTCCGACCAGCGGGCCTGAAAGAAATGGAAAAACTTCTCACGAATAGCCCCCTCATCCTCAAGAATAGTACCCTCTGCATCACTAATACGCCTGATCCGATTGGCCGCACGCCTAGCAATAGTGGCCTGATGAAAGAACCTGGTGTTGTGATCACCTTCCTTTAACCATTAAATCCAGGACCGCTGACGCCAATAAGTCTCCTGCTGCCAAAGCAACGAATGACGCATAGTCAAGCTCCTCCTAAGAGCCTAAAGATCACTCTCCGATAGCTGACCTTCTTCATCCTCCTTAGCCTGAAGAGTAGAGATTTCAGCTTCCACAGCCTGAACATGCTGCATCAGATTCCCCACCTCTCTTCTCTGCCACCATAAAAGTCTGCGCTTGGCAAGCTCTAAGCGGCGAGAGAGACGATAAGTAGAATTCCCTCTGACTAGCATATGCCACACCTGACTAATCAAAGACCAGGTCAAAGAATAATGCGTCCAAAACTGCTCAAACCGAAAGGGCCCCTTCCTATAAGAAGACAGCTCAGTAGAGATGAGGAGGGAACAATGGTCTGACGCAATTCGCGGGAGGTAGGTATTAGTAGCACAGGCAAAGGACTGCATCCAAGATGAAGAGGCCAAAGCCTGATCCAATCGCTCCCACACCCGAGCAGACCCACTCCGGTTGTTACACCAAGTAAACTGCGGCCCTGAAAATCCCAAATCAATAAGACGCGCCGAGGAGATGAAAGAGCGAAACTCCATGGAATTTGGAGAATCCACAAATCGGCATCCCCACGCTTCTCGGAAGCATCCAAAATACAATTAAAATCACCAGCAATAAGAGTATGAAAGCCCTGACCTAATAAAGTGAGAATCTCCGACCAGAGGCCGCGCCGCTGACGAAAATCAGTGCTGGCATAGACTCTCAGAAGCAGCCAAGGCAAAGAAATCCCCTCAGAGATGACAAGGGCCACCTGCTGATGACTATGGTGAAAAGCATCAATACGGATAGCAGGGTTTCGCCAGAGAGCAATAATACCCCCAGATAGACCATTAGCTTCCACAACATAGGAAGACCAATCACGGGAGACTCGCCGCTGGAAACGCTGAAGACTAAGGCCCGACAACCGAGTCTCTAACAAACACATATATCAAAATGATGAATCTGCAAAAGCCTACCAAAGAAGAATTGGCCCTTTTGAGGGGACCATGAAAAGCATCCCGACTACCCTGATGAGCCCCATCAGCCGAACCCAAGCCAAGGGAGGCAAAAAGGTTTTTATTCACTAGGAAATTGTTAGACCAGGCACTGGGGGCCCCTCCTTCACTGTCTCCAGCAGTCCCTTCTGATTTCCTTTGAAACCGGCACATAGGCCCTCTCCCGGCATGGTCACAGAGACTGAGCTTCCAGGGATCTTAGGCAGCAGGGGATTGGTCAGACCATACCCTGGGGACCCCTCCTTCCCAGCCTCCTTCAGTCCCTGCTTGGAAGCTTTGAAACCGGCACAGAGGCCCTCTCCCGGCATAGACTCTTTGCCTGAACTTCCCTGCTTCAGCTCATTCATGGCACGCACTGAAGCTTTGTCTGGGAGCACTACCACCTTTGAGGACGATTGGACCTCCGGCGAGCCACCTTCACCGGAGAGCACCATCCCTCTGCGGCTTCAGCATCCGAACGACGCTCCATTTGATTCTTCTGTGCAGGAACTCCACTGCCAGAAGCCCCCTGCATAGTCATCAGGTGAGACTTCCTCTTCTCGTCCCGAAGGGTATCAGAGGATGTCTTCCGTTGGCGAAGCGCAGCAATCCACAGGCCATAGATCAATCTGGACGCAGCTTCCTCATCTGACCCAGTCGACTGAGAACAAGGGCCGCTCATGTGAATAGTACCATAGTGAGAACAGATCCCCTCCAGGCACTCAAACGCAAACTGCTGCCAGAAGGGGTGATGAATCCCTTGAATTCGAGTCCCCGGCCGGAGAGGACGACGGAGATCAATCCGTACACAGGCCTTGACAAAACCCCCTCTGTTCTTCGCCAAAGTGGGAGCATCCGCACAGATGAAAAGCCCTGCTGTCTCTAGAATTGCCCTGAGGAAATCCTCCTTCCAAAACTCCATTGGCAAATTTGGCAGTCGCACCCACACCAGAGCCGAAGGAATGGCATCCTCTGCCGGGATGAATTCCGACCTCCATGGTTTCGTCCCGATTACCTGACCGTTAACAATCCATGGCCGATTCAACACCAAGTCACAGGCCTTAGGATCTTCGAACCGAAAGATATGGCATCTGAATGCCAAACTGATAGGGACAATGTCCCCCTGAACTCCGGTGCGCCTAAACTCTTTGATGAAAGCTTCGGTCGGAACCCACCTCTGGAATGACCGAGCTAGAATGGCCCTCGACTGCCATCGAGATATCTTTGCCTCCAGTTCCACCACAGGGACACCAATCACTTCTGGAAAAGAAGCCTTCAGCCTCTCCACCTTGATCGGCGATGAAGTCGGAGAAATCCATTGGAAGTCGGATGTCATCACCTTCCTTTCGGAAGCCCAGCCACTAGCAGACTCATTAGACGCCATGGAAGGCTGGGAACAAAGGAGGAAAAATCCGATAAAGACTCAGATGCAGACGCTAACGATCGTCGGAGTCGGAGGAGAAGAACATAGGAGGACGAATCTTAAAGCCTTTTTCAACCACCAGCATCAGAGCGAAGACACGCATGAACCTCAAAGCACTCAAGGACCTGATAGATATTTTCCCCTTTCTTTATCCATTCTCGGGTAGGAAGTCAAGCATTTGAAATATATTACACGTTAAATTGGAGACTGTTGGGTCACTTTCCTTTTAATTATGAAAACAAAGGACATAAAATGAGTGGACTGTGTCTAAAGGTGCATTGCTGATATCTATTGTCATTTATTATTAGGATCTCTCTCTCTCTTCACTCGGGCAAAAGGAGATGGGCCACCGTCATCAAACTGCCATTGACCAGCTCCTGCACCATTCTTTTGGAAAAGAGACAAGCGATTCCTCGATGCTAACCAAGCCAAAGATCACCACAGCTTTAGGCTTTTGTCCATCTTATCATGGCTTTCGTGAGGCTTATATTATATTATAAAGCAAGATCTGCTTATCTTTGTAAGGTCAAGGTAAATATTTGACAAAGTTGGCCCACTTTTTATTTGTTTTTTCTTTATACAAAGCTTCTTTGTTCAGACTTCGGCGTTTTCTGGCGAAGTCTCACATTCTTTCATCAGCATAAGATAAGGCTTCTTTGATAGAAAAAGAAAAAAAGAGAGATCAAATGAAAATAATATAAATATTTTATATATCGGATCATGTTTTTCGCCTGGAAAACCAAGTTGGACACTTTAGAATATAATTTTTTTGTGCCAATTTCTTCCCCAAGTCTACGCTGTGGTTCCGAGTGATCACACGTTATATATATTTGAAAAGGCCAGCTGAATAAACTAATGGGCAACGGTCGTTACGTTAAACCTGTATGGACTTATGGATGGTGATGCTGTACAGCAAGTCGAGTAATAAAATGATCAAAATTTTAAACGATCTGTTACACCTTGAAATATTTTTTTATTATTCAACTATTGAATCCAGTGGCCGGAGATTCATGATATGAGAGGACCCGAGCTAGGAAATTAAAAACTGCAATGAATCCTTGCCGTTTCAGTAATTTCAGCAGGTCTTTTAAATATATAAGAGCCGTTGCAAAGTCAGCAGCCATCATTTGAGTTGCCTTGCGTGACACTAATTAAGCAGGCATCTCACGTTTTTAATGTAAAATTGGTGGTCCATCCTTTCATTTTCTACTCCCATCCGTGAGAATCCTAATTAATGGTCTCACATTTATTAGTATAGGAATGCCAGTTATTAAGTAAAAGAGATTCTGGCGTGTATATTAAATAATTGATGATCATGTTGGTTAATTTAGATTTCTACTGGCTAGGAAAATAACCAACTCCTATTGTTGTGGTTTATGTATTTTAAAATTTGAACATGCAAAACAGCGGGAGTGAGTTTGTGACTCCGTAACCATCGCCCGAACGTGCTCCAGAAATCTCTATGATGGCAAAAATTTCTGAAGAGTTTGTGTATATAAAATTGGTCCCTGGTACCTACTCTACGATATCAGAAAACCACACACCATCGATCTGGGTAGAGAAAGGACCAGAAGAACCAGAATTCAAAGCTTCTTCATTTTTATAATTTTATCCCGAGGCCGGAACGATGGCGGGAAGTAATCCTCGATACTATTTCCGCTGCTTTACTTTATTTTGAAGTGCCATGTTGATCTAAATCACATTAGGCACGTTATTGGTTGTTTTACATTTGGTATCAGAGCCAAGACACCTCTATCTCGTTTTGGCCGAATGCTTTCTGCTTTTGGGCTCTTCTTTATGTTAGATTTGTTTTAAATATTAGAAAATATCTATTTAAAATTTTATCCTGATCAAAAATAAAGAGGGGCAAAACGCTCTTGATTTCTATTTCTCTCGTTTTAAGGATAGTCCAAAGGGGAGGCTACTGGTAGTACCCTGGATTATTTACCCAACGGACGTACGGTAGGGATATTAGGGACGTACCAATAAGGGAGGCTGCTGTAGTACCTTGGTGCATTTGACCCAACTACCTGCGTACCGGGAGAGTTAATAGATCATCAAGAATTATCTGAAAGGGCATAAGATCCGATAAACTCTAAATATTCAGTTATTTAATTCATTTTTATTTAGAGATTGATCGATAAGACTTATGCCATGAAACATGCATTTATCTGTTCACTCACCCCTTTGGATATAGTTTGAATAAAGATAAATCCAAATATCTCATAATCAAATCACCATAAAAAGAGGAAGCATGGGTTTCCTTGCTTCGGATATGTGCACACGGGATAAGGACGGATGAAAAATGTTTCTTACTGAAAATGTGCAGGCAATACAGAATCACAAAAAAAGGGCATGGCATTATTATTTTTTTTTTAAAAAAATAATTTTGGACGCCAGCGCGCGGCGCTGGCTGGCTGGCTGGCTGGGCGCTGGCTGACTACAAGCGCCCATTATTAAAAAAAAAAAAATTGACGCCAGCGCCAGGCACTGGCTGGCTGGCTGGGCGCTGGCTGACTGCCAGCACCCAGGCGCTGGCTGCCTGCCAGCGCCCAGGCGCCAGCACTGGTTGCCAACCAGCACTGGGCAACGCCCAGGCGCTGGTAGCGCCTGGGTGGGCCAGGCGCTGGCCCAGCAGCCTGGGCCAGGCCCTGGCCCAGCGGGCATCTGACCCCATCAGGGCTGATCCAGCATTTGACTGGCTTTGTTGTCTGGGACAGCAGTGAGGATGGGCCGTGCACACAATCTGAACTGTAGCAGGCTGGATTGCAGCAGTCTGAACACATCTGATCCAAAAATTTTGAGGTGATTGAGATATTTTGGTTAAATTAAACTATTAGAATTGGGTGAGGATGACGGGTTGTTGGCTCATTCATTAAGTGATGGGCCATTAGCCTGGCATATTTATGTTCAATTATATTTAGAATTTATGTGTGTAAATTTTGTGAATTATGCATGCATCTTAAGTGACATAATTGAGCATAAAATTTAAATAATGTCTAAGTGATAAATACAATTGAATAATTGAGGAGTAGCCACAGCATCCTTAATTATAAAATTGTATAAGGAAGTTAATAAATCACATAAATAATAGACATTAATTATAATTGATTATATGGATATAATAAAATTTATTCACAGAAAATTTTGTTATATTTATATAATTAATTAGGATAAAATATCAAAATATATTTTTCTAATTTACCCACGGGGATTAGAAATTAAGGGCATAATTTGATAATTTTATCATATAGTTTAAATGTGAATCTAATTGAATTAATACTTCAGCCCACAGGCAAGTTTTATGTCAGTAGATTCATATTTTGACGTATTTTACATTGGTGGATATGTCATATTGTTTAAAGAGCTTCAAAGTTTTGTAATATGAGTATGGTTATTTAATTTTTGCAGTTTGTCAGCCTGTTAATTTCTCTGATATGATTGTGATGTTCCTGAGCTCAGAGGGGACAATTATAAAATTTGAAAGGAGAAAACTCTCCTTCATCTAGGGTGCAAGGACATTGATTACGCCATAAGGAAGGATGAACCGCCTTCTGAAGATTCTGTTCTTTATGAAAAATGGGAGCGATCTAATCGTCTCTCAATAATGTTCATAAAGACCAAGATCTCAGATGGCATCAGGGGCTCCCTTGAGCATTATGACAATGTCCGTGACTTGCTGAAGGCGATCGATGATCAATTTGTATCTTCAGACAAGGCTTTAGCTAGCACCCTAATTCACCAGTTCTCATCCATAAAACTGAGTGGTATACACGGTGTATGTGACCACATTATGAGGATGAGGGACATTGCGGCTCAATTGAAGAGACTTGAAGATGAGATGTCTGACTCTTTTCTAGTGCATTACATTCTCAACACTCTACCACTGCAATATGCCCCATTTAAGATCTCTTATAACACACATAAGGATAAATGGTCAATTAATGAACTTATAATCATGTGTGTTCAAGAGGAGGGTAGACTTGCTGTGGAAGAGGGTGAGAAGGTAAATTTGACAACACCAGGAAAGAAAAAGAAATTTCAAGCAAAGGACAAGGGCAAAATTCCTGCCAAAGGGGATATTCAGAAAAGTTCCAAATGTTTCTTCGGCAAGAAGAAAGGGCATTTGAGGAAGGATGTGCCAAGTTCAAACAGTGGCTTGACAAGAAAGGTACTCAACTCTCTTTTGTCTGTTATGAATCTAACATGATTAATGTTACTCAAGACACATGGTGGATTGACTCTGGTTCTTCAATCCATGTTACCAACTCCTTGCAGGGATTGCAAGACCTGCGGAAACCAGTGGGAAGTGAATGCTGCATCTATTCTGGAAACAAGATGTCATCACATGTGGAAGCCATTGGAACTTGCAAACTTGTTTTAGATAGTGGTTTTATTTTAAGTTTGGAAAAGACATTTTATATTCCTGGTTTTGTTAGGAATTTAGTTTCTGTTTCAAGACTTGTATCTTGTGGATATTCCTTTAAATTTTCGGATTCGTCTTTCAGTATTTCTTATGGATCTAAAATTATTGGATGTGGTACATTGTCTGATGGTCTTTTTCGTCTTAATTTAGAAAATGACAATCACTATTCTTCTATGCATGTTGGTGTTAAAAGATGTGTCGTTAATGAGAATTCGTCTAATTTGTGGCATAGGAGATTAGGTCATATCTCCATTGATAGAATCAAAAGGTTGGTACATGATGGAGTACTTAGTACTCTTGATTGGACTGACTTTAGTACTTGTATAGACTGCATTAAAGGTAAGCAGACTAACAAGTCAAAGAAAGGTGCAAAGAGGAGTTCTCAATTGTTAGAAATAATTCATACAGACATTTGTAGTCCTGATATAGATGCATACCGTAATAAGTATTTCATCTCCTTTATTGATGATTATTCGCGTTACATGTATCTCTACTTATTGAACAGCAAAAGTGAGGCACTTGATGCTTTCAAAATTTTTAAGGCTGAAGTAGAGAAACAATGTGACAAACGAATCAAGATCGTAAGATCTGATAGGGGAGGAGAATACTACGGTAGATACACTGAGAATGGACAAGCTACCGGTCCATTTGCAAAGTTTCTTCAAGATTGTGGGATTGTTGCCCAATACACCTTACCTGGTTCTCCAGATCAGAATGGTGTAGCTGAAAGAAGAAACCGAACATTAATGGACATGGTAAGGAGCATGCTTGCAGCTCCAAACTTCCTCGGTCCTTATGGACTGAAGCCCTTAAGACAGCGGTGTACATATTAAACCGGATTCCAACCAAGGCTGTCCAAAGGACACCTTTTGAGTTGTTTAAAGGTTGGAAACCGAGTTTGCGACATGTACGCGTTTGGGGTTGCCCAGCTGAGGTGAGGATTTATAATCCACATGAAAGGAAGTTGGACCCGAGGACCTTAAGTGCATTTTTTGTTGGTTATGCCGAAAGATCCAAGGGATATAGATTTTATTGTCCTTCTCATAGCACTAGATTTGTGGAATCAAGAAATGCTAAATTTCTTGAAAACGACTTAATTAGTGGGAGCGATCATTTTCAAGACCTTGGTCTTGGGAAAGGTCATCAAGATGCTCAATGCTCCACTTCAAGTAGTGGACCAATTGTTGTAGTTCACAGTGCGCCTTGTGTTCATGCACATGTTGAGCAACAGGTCCAAGAGATTCCACAAACTGCTGATCCAAATCCAGTAGACCTTGAAGTTCAGCAAATACCCGAAATTGTTGAACAACCTGTTGAGCAACATGATTCTGTTTCACAGAGAATGTTGAGGCAACATTGAGGAGGTCTACTAGGACTAGGAGACCAGCAATTTCTAGTGATTATGTTGTGTATCTGCAAGAATGTGACTACAATATTGGAGCCGAAAATGATCCTGAAACGTTTTCACTGGCCATGAGTTCTAATGTATCTGACTTGTGGTACAAAGCCATGAAAGAAGAGATGGATTCTATGGCATCTAACAAAGTCTGGGATCTTGTCAAGTTGCCTGATGGTGTAAAAGCCATTGGTTGTAAGTGGGTCTTTAAAACTAAGAAAGACTCAGAAGGCAACATTGAGAGACATAAGGCTAGACTTGTTGCCAAAGGATTTACTCAGAGGGAAGGAATAGATTACACGGAGACCTTTTCTCCTGTATCTAAAAAGGACTCCTTCCGTGTAATCATGGCATTGGTGGCTCATTTTGATTTAGAGTTACACCAGATGGATGTGAAAACGGCGTTCCTCAATGGTGATCTAGAGGAAGAGGTTTACATGAAACAACCAGAAGGATTTTCCTCTAGTAGTGGTGAGAATTTAGTCTGTAAGCTGAATAAGTCCATATATGGTTTAAAGCAAGCCTTCCGTCAATGGTATTTGAAATTTCATGATGTTATTACTTCATTTGGCTTTGAAGAAAACATCATGGATGTTTGTATATACCAAAAGGTCAGTGGGAGCAAGATTTGCTTTCTTGTGTTATATGTGGATGACATTTTGCTTGCGACTAATGACAAGGGTTTGCTATATGAGGTGAAACAATTTCTCTCAAAGAACTTTGATATGAAGGATATGGGTGAGGCATCTTATGTCATTGGCATAAAGATCCATAGAGATAGATCTAGAGGCATTTTGGGCTTATCTCAAGAGACCTATATCAACAAGGTTCTAGAAAGGTTTCGCATGAAAGATTGTTCACCGAGTGTAGCACCATTGTGAAAGGTGATAGATTCAGCTTGAATCAGTGTCCCAAAAATGAGTTCGAACGCGAACAGATGAGATCCATTCCATATGCTTCAGCTATTGGAAGCCTTATGTATGCTCAGGTTTGTACCAGGCCTGACATTGCATTTGTTGTTGGAATGCTTGGGAGATATCAAAGTAATCCAGGTGTTGACCACTGGCGAGCTGCAAAGAAGGTTATGAGATACCTTCAAGGAACCAAGGATTACATGCTCATGTATAGACGGACTAAGAAGTTGGAAGTCATTGGATATAGTGATGCAGACTTTGCTGGCTGTATTGATTCACGTAAATCAACGTCAGGTTACGTGTTTATGTTAGCTGATGGAGCTGTATCATGGAAAAGTGCCAAGCAGACCTTGACTGCTACTTCCACTATGGAAGCTAAGTTCGTCTCTTGTTTTGAAGCTACCTCACACGGTGTATGGTTGAAGAGTTTTGTATCTGGGCTTAAAGTTGTGGACTCTATTTCTAGGCCCTTGACATTGTACTATGATAATTCAGCTGCTGTTTTTATGGCTAAGAACAATAGGAGTGGTAGTTGTAGTAAACATATCGACATTAAGTACTTAGCCATAAGAGAGCGTGTTAAAGAAAAGAAAGTGGTTATTGAACACATCAGCACTGAATTGATGATCTCGGATCCTCTGACTAAACGCATGCCACCAAAAGGTTTCAAGGATCATGTAGCGCGAATGGGACTTAGTTCCATGATGTAATGTCATTGTATATACTTGTTCTTCAATGAAACTCTTATTCAGTTCGGATATTTCTCCTTTAAGTTGTATACATATTTATTTGTTTTAAGGAATATCATTATGTTTGGACCACGAATAAACATAGGGTTTATTCATTAAGTTATTTGGGCTATGTTGGGAAGTGTAACATATTGTGATACATGGAAGACAATACTCACATTTAGAGGAACTGTTGCCATGATCCGTATGTTAATATCGTGCATGGTGAAAAAACATAGACCAAGTGGGAGAATGTCGATTAATTTAGATTCCTACTGGCCAGGGGAATAACCAACTCCTATTGTTGTGGTTTATGTATTTTAAAATTTGAATGTGCAAAACAGCGGGAGTGAGTTTGCGACTCCGTAACCATCGCCCGAACGTGCTCCGGAAATCTCTATAATGGCAGAAATTTTGGAGAGTTTGTGTATATAAAATTGGTCCCTGGTACCTGCTCTACGATATGAGAAAACCACACACCATCGATCTGTGTAGAGAAAGGACCAGAAGAACCAGAATTCAAAGCTTCTTCCTTTTTATTATTTTATCCCGGGGCCGGAACGATGGCGGGAGGTAATCTTCAATACTATTTCTGCTGCTTTACTTTATTTTGAAGTGCCATGTTGATCTAAATCACATTAGGCACGTTATTGGTTGTTTTACATTTGGTATCAGAGCCATGACGCCTCTGTCTCGTTTTGGCCGAATGCTTTCTGCTTTTGGGCTCTTCTTTATGTTGGATTTTGTTTTAAATATTAAAAAAATATATATTTAAAATTTTATCCTGATCAAAAATAAAGAGGGGCAAGACATTCTTGATTTCTATTTCTCTCGTTTTAGGGATAGTCCAAAGGGGAGGCTACTGGTAGTACCCTGGATTATTTACCCAACGGGCGTACGGTAGGGATATTAGGGACGTACCAATAAGGGAGACTGTTGTAGTACCTTGGTGCGTTTGACCCAACTACCTGCGTACCGGGAGAGTTAATAGATCATCAAGAATCATATGAAAGGGCATAGATCTGATAAACTTTAAATATTTAGTTATTTAATTCATTTTTATTTAAGAGATTGATCGATAAGTCTTATGCCATGAAGCATGCATTTATCTGTTCACTCACCCTTTTTGGATATAGTTTGAATAAAGATAAATTCAAATATCTCACAATCAAATCACCATAAAAAGAGGAATCATGGGTTTCCTTGCTTCGGATATGTGCAAACGGGATAAGGACGGATGAAAACGTGCAGGCAATACAGAATAAAAAAAAGGGCATGGCATTATTTTTTAAAAAAAAAAATTTGGACGCCAGCACCCAGCGCTGGCTGGCTGGCTGGGCGCTGGCTGACTGCCAGCGCCCATTATTAAAAAAAAAATTGATTGATGCCAGCGCCAGGCGCTGGCTGGTTGCTGGACGCTGGCTGACTGCCAGCGCCCAGGCGCTAGCTAGCTGGGCGCTGCCTGCCTGCCAGTGCCCAAGTGCCAGCGCTGGTTGCCAACCAGCGTGGGCAACGCCCAGGCGCTGGTAGCGCCTGGTGGGCCAGGCGCTGGTAGCGCCTGGGTGGGCCAGGCGCTGGCCCAGCGGCCTGGGCCAGGCCATGGCCCAACGAGCATCTGACCCAATCAGGACTGGTCCAGCATTTGATTGGCTCTGTTGTCTGGGCCAACAGTGAGGCTGGGCCATGCACACAATCTGAACTGTAGCAGGCTGGATTGCAGCAGTCTGGACACATCTGATCCGAAAATTTTGAGGTGATTGAGATATTTTGGTTAAATTAAACTATTGGAATTGGGTGAGGATGATGGGCTGTTGGCTCGTTCATTAAGTGATGGGCCATTAGCCTGGCATATTTATGTTCAATTATATTTAGAATTTGTGTGTGTAAATTTTGTGAATTATGCATGCATCTTAAGTGACATAATTGAGCATAAAATTTAAATAATGTCTAAGTGATAATATAATTGAATAATTGAGGAGTAGCCACAGCATCCTTAATTATAAAATTATATAATAAAGTTAATAAATCACATAAATAATAGACATTAATTATAATTAATTATATGATATAATAAAATTTATTCCACAGAAAATTTTGTTATATTTATATAATTAATTAGGATAAAATGTCAAATTATATTTTTAATTTACCCACAGGGATTAGAAATTAAGGGTATAATTTGATAATTTTATCATATAGTTTAAATGTGAATCTAATTGAATTAATACTTCAGCCCACAGGCAAGTTTTATGTCAGTAGATTCATATTTTGACGTATTTTACATTGGTAGATATGTCATATTATTCAAAGAGCTTCAAAGTTTTGTAACATGAGTATGGTTATTTAATTTTTGCAGTTTGTCAGCCTGTTAATTTTTCTGATATGATTTGTGATGTTCCTGAGCTCAGAGGGGACAATTAAAAATTTGGAAGGAGAGAACTCTCCTTCATCTAGGTGCAAGGACATTGATTACGCCATAAGGAAGGATGAACCGCCTCCTGAAGATTCTGTTCTTTATGAAAAATGGGAGCGATCTAATCGTCTCTCAATAATGTTCATAAAGACCAAGATCTCATATGGCATCAGGGGTTCCCTTGAGCATTATGACAATGTCCGTGACTTGCTGAAGGCGATCGATGATCAATTTGTATCTTCAGACAAGGCTTTAGCTAGCACCCTAATTCACCAGTTCTCATCCATAAAACTGAGTGGTATACGCGGTGTACGTGACCACATTATGAGGATGAGGGACATTGCGGCTCAATTGAAGAGACTTGAAGTTGAGATGTCTGACTCTTTTCTAGTGCATTACATTCTCAACACTCTACCACCACAATATGCCCCATTTAAGATCTCTTATAACACACATAAGGATAAATGGTCAATTAATGAACTTATGACCATGTGTGTTCAAGAGGAGGGTAGACTTGCTGTGGAAGAGGGTGAGAAGGTAAATTTGACAACACCAGGAAAGAAAAAGAAATTTCAAGCAAAGGACAAGGGCAAGATTCCTGCCAAAGGGGACATTCAGAAAAGTTCAAATGTTTCTTCTGCAAGAAGAAAGGGCATTTGAGGAAGGATTGTGCCAAGTTCAAACAGCGGCTTGACAAGAAAGGTACTCAACTCTCTTTTGTCTGTTATGAATCTAACATGATTAATGTTACTCAAGACACATGGTGGATTGACTCTGGTTCTTCAATCCATGTTACCAACTCCTTGCAGGGATTGCAAGACCTGCGGAAACCAGTGGGAAGTGAATGCTGCATCTATTCTGAAAACAAGATGTCATCACATGTGGAAGCCATTGGAACTTGCAAACTTGTTTTAGATAGTGGTTTTATTTTAAGTTTGGAAAAGACATTTTATATTCCTGGTTTTGCTAGGAATTTAGTTTCTATTTCAAGACTTGTATCTTGTGGATATTCCTTTCAATTTTCGGATTCGTCTTTCAGTATTTCTTATGGATCTGAAATTATTGGATGTGGTACATTGTCTGATGGTCTTTTTCGTCTTAATTTAGAAAATGACAATCACTATTCTTCTATGCATGTTGGTGTTAAAAGATGTGTCGTTAATGAGAATTCGTCTAATTTGTGGCATAGGAGATTAGGTCATATCTCCATTGATAGAATCAAAAGGTTGGTACATGATGGAGTACTTAGTACTCTTGATTGGACTGACTTTAGTACTTGTGTAGACTGCATTAAAGGTAAGCAGACTAACAAGTCAAAGAAAGGTGCAAAGAGGAGTTCTCAATTGTTAGAAATAATTCATACAGACATTTGTAGTCCTGATATAGATGCATACCGTAATAAGTATTTCATCTCCTTTATTGATGATTATTCGCGTTACATGTATCTCTACTTATTGAACAGCAAAAGTGAGGCACTTGATGCTTTCAAAATTTTTAAGGCTGAAGTAGAGAAACAATGTGACAAACGAATCAAGATCGTAAGATCTGATAGGGAGGAGAATACTACGGTAGATACACTGAGAATGGACAAGCTACCGGTCCATTTGCAAAGTTTCTTCAAGATTGTGGGATTGTTGCCCAATACACCTTACCTGGTTCTCCAGATCAGAATGGTGTAGCTGAAAGAAGAAACCGAACATTAATGGACATGGTAAGGAGCATGCTTGCCAGCTCCAAACTTCCTCGGTCCTTATGGACTGAAGCCCTTAAGACGGCGGTGTACATATTAAACCGGGTTCCAACCAAGGCTGTCCAAAGGACACCTTTTGAGTTGTTTAAAGGTTGGAAACCAGTTTGCGACATGTACGCGTTTGGGGTTGCCCAGCTGAGGTGAGGATTTATAATCCACATGAAAGGAAGTTGGACCCGAGGACCTTAAGTGCATATTTTGTTGGTTATGCCGAAAGATCCAAGGGATATAGATTTTATTGTCCTTCTCATAGCACTAGATTTGTGGAATCAAGAAATGCTAAATTTCTTAAAAACGACTTAATTAGTGGGAGCGATCATTTTCAAGACCTTGGTCTTGGGAAAGGTCATCAAGATGCTCAATGCTCCACTTCAAGTAGTGGACCAATTGTTGTAGTTCACAGTGCGCCTTGTGTTCGTGCACATGTTGAGCAATAGGTCCAAGAGATTCCACAAACTGCTGATCCAAATCCAGTAGACCTTGAAGTTCAGCAAATACCCGAAATTGTTGAACAACCTGTTGAGCAACATGATCCTGTTTCACAGGAGAATGTTGAGGCAACATTGAGGAGGTCTACTAGGACTAGGAGACCAGCAATTTCTAGTGATTATGTTGTGTATTTCGCAAGAATGTGACTACAATATTGGAGCCGAAAATGATCCTGAAACGTTTTCACTGGCCATGAGTTCTAATGTATCTGACTTGTGGTACAAAGCCATGAAAGAAGAGATGGATTCTATGGCATCTAACAAAGTCTGGGATCTTGTCAAGTTGCCTGATGGTGTAAAAGCCATTGGTTGTAAGTGGGTCTTTAAAACTAAGAAAGACTCAGAAGGCAACATTGAGAGACATAAGGCTAGACTTGTTGCCAAAGGATTTACTCAGAGGGAAGGAATAGATTACACGGAGACCTTTTCTCCTGTATCTAAAAAGGACTCCTTCCGTGTAATCATGGCATTGGTGGCTCATTTTGATTTAGAGTTACACCAGATGGATGTGAAAACGGCGTTCCTCAATGGTGATCTAGAGGAAGAGGTTTACATGAAACAACCAGAAGGATTTTCCTCTAGTAGTGGTGAGAATTTAGTCTGTAAGCTGAATAAGTCCATATATGGATTAAAGCAAGCCTCCCGTCAATGGTATTTAAAATTTCATGATGTTATTACTTCATTTGGCTTTAAAGAAAACATCATGGATGTTTGTATATACAAAAGGTCAGTGGGAGCAAGATTTGCTTTCTTGTGTTATATGTGGATGACATTTTGCTTGCGACTAATGACAAGGGTTTGCTATATGAGGTGAAACAATTTCTCTGAAAGAACTTTGATATGAAGGATATGGGTGAGGCATCTTATGTCATTGGCATAAAGATCCATAGAGATAGATCTAGAGGCATTTTGGGCTTGTCTCAAGAGACCTATATCAACAAGGTTCTAGAAAGGTTTCGCATGAAAGATTGTTCACCGAGTGTAGCACCCATTGTGAAAGGTGATAGATTCAGCTTGAATCAGTGTCCCAAAAATGAGTTCGAACGCGAACAGATGAGACCCATTCCATATGCTTCAGCTATTGGAAGCCTTATGTATGCTCAGGTTTGTACCAGGCCTGACATTGCATTTGTTGTTGGAATGCTTGGGAGATATCAAAGTAATCCAGGTGTTGACCACTGGCGGGCTGCAAAGAAGGTTATGAGATACCTTCAAGGAACCAAGGATTACATGCTCATGTATAGACGGACTAAGAAGTTGGAAGTCATTGGATATGTGATGCAGACTTTGCTGGCTGTATTGATTCACGTAAATCAACGTCAGGTTACGTGTTTATGTTAGCTGATGGAGCTGTATCATGGAAGAGTGCCAAGCAGACCTTGACTGCTACTTCCACTATGGAGGCTAAGTTCGTCTCTTGTTTTGAAGCTACCTCACACGGTGTATGGTTGAAGAGTTTCGTATCTGGGCTTAAAGTTGTGGACTCTATTTCTAGGCCCTTGACATTGTACTATGATAATTCAGCTGCTGTTTTTATGGCTAAGAACAATAGGAGTGGTAGTCGTAGTAAACATATCGACATTAAGTACTTAGCCATAAGAGAGCGTGTTAAAGAAAAGAAAGTGGTTATTGAACACATCAGCACTGAATTGATGATCGCGGATCCTCTGACTAAAGGCATGCCACCAAAAGGTTTCAAGGATCATGTAGCGCGAATGGGACTTAGTTTTGTGATGTAATGTCATTGTATATACTTATTCTTCAATGAAACTCTTATTCAGTTTGGATATTTCTCCTTTAAGTTGTATACATATTTGTTTGTTTTGAGAATATCATTATGTTTGGACCACGAATAAACATAGGGTTTATTCATTAAGTTATTTGGGCTATGTTGGGAAGTGTAACATATTGTGATACATGGAAGACAATACTCACATTTAGAGGAACTGTCGCCATGATCCGTATGTTAATATCGTGCATGGTGAAAATACATAGACCAAGTGGGAGAATGTTGGTTAATTTAGATTCCTACTGGCCAGGGGAATAACCAACTCCTATTGTTGTGGTTTATGTATTTTAAAATTTGAACGTGCAAAAGCGGGAGTGAGTTTGCGACTCCGTAACCATCGCCCGAACGTGCTCCGGAAATCTCTATGATGGCAGAAATTTTTGGAGGGTTTGTGTATGTAAAATTGGTCCCTGGTACCTGCTCTACGATATGAGAAAACCACACACCATCGATCTGGGTAGAGAAAGAACCAGAAGAACCAGAATTCAAAGCTTCTTCCTTTTTATTATTTTATCCCGAGGCCGGAACGATGTGGGAGGTAATCCTCAATACTATTTCTGCTGCTTTACTTTATTTTGAAGTGCCATGTTGATCTAAATTACATTAGGCATGTTATTGGTTGTTTTACATTTGGTATCAGAGCCATGACGCCTCTGTCTCGTTTTGGCTAAATGCTTTCTGCTTTTGGGCTCTTCTTTATGTTGGATTTTGTTTTAAATATTGAAAAATATATATTTAAAATTTTATCCTGATCAAAAATAAAGAGGGGAAAGACGTTCTTGATTTCTATTTCTCTCGTTTTAGGGATAGTTCAAAGGGGAGGCTACTGGTAGTACTCTGGATTATTTACCCAATGGGTGTACAGTAGGGATATTAGGGACGTACCAATAAGGGAGGCTGCTGTAGTACCTTGGTGCGTTTGACCCAACTACCTGCGTACCGGAAGAGTTAATAGATCATCAAGAATCATATGAAAGGGCATAAGATCTGATAAACTCTAAATATTTAGTTATTTAATTTATTTTTATTTAAGAGATTGATCGATAAGTCTTATGCCATGAAGCATGCATTTATCTGTTCACTCGCCCTTTTGGATATAGTTTGAATAAAGATAAATTCAAATATCTCACAATTAAATCACCATAAAAAGTGGAAGCGTGAGTTTCCTTGCTACGGATATGTGCACACGGGATAAGGACGGATGAAAACGTGCAGGCAATACAGAATAAAAAAAAGGGCGTGGCATTATTTAAAAAAAACAAAAATTTGGACGCCAGCGCCCGGCGCTGGCTGGCTGGCTGGGCGCTGGCTGACTGCCAGCGCCCATTATTAAAAAAAAAATTGATTGACGCCAGCGCCAGGCGCTGGCTGGTTGGCTGGGCGCTGGCTGACTGCCAGCGCCCAGGCGCTGGCTGGCTGGGCGTTGGCTACCTGCCTGCGCCCAAGCACCAGCGCTAGTTGCCAACCAGCGTGGGCAACGCCCAGGCGCTGGTAGCGCCTGGGTGGGCCAGGCGCTGGCCCAGCGGCCTGGGTCAGGCCCTGGTCCAGCGGGCATCTGACCCAATCAGGACTGGTCCAGCATTTGATTGGCTCTGTTGTCTGGGCCAACAGTGAGGTTGGGCCATGCACACAATCTGAACAGTAGCAGGCTGGATTGCAGCAGTCTGGACACATCTGATCCAAAAATTTGAGGTGATTGAGATAATTTTGGTTAAATTAAACTATTGAAATTGGGTGAGGATGATGAGCTGTTGGCTCGTTCATTAAGTGATGGGCCATTAGCCTGGCATATTTATGTTCAATTATATTTAGAATTTGTGTGTAAATTTTGTGAATTATGCATGCATCTTAAGTGACATAATTGGGCATAAAATTTAAATAATGTCTAAGTGATAAATACAATTGAATAATTAAGGAGTAGCCCAGCATCCTTAATTATAAAATTGTTTAATAAAGTTAATAAATCACATAAATAATAGACATTAATTATAATTAATTATATGGATATAATAAAATTTATTCCACAAAAATTTTGTTATATTTATATTAATTAGGATAAATGTTAAATTATATTTTCTAATTTACCCACAGGGATTAGAAATTAAGGGTATAATTTGATAATTTTATCATATAGTTTAAATGTGAATCTAATTGAATTAATACTTCAGCCCACAGTAAGTTTTATGTCAGTAGATTCATATTTTGACGTATTTTACATTGGTAGATATGTCATATTGTTTAAAGAGCTTCAAAGTTTTGTAACATGAGTATGGTTATTTAATTTTTGCAGTTTGTCAGCCTGTTAATTTCTGATATGATTTGTGATGTTCCTGAGCTCAGAGGGGACAATTATAAAATTTGGAAGGAGAGAACTCTCCTTCATCTAGGGTGCAAGGACATTGATTACGCCATAAGGAAGGATGAACCGCCTCCTGAAGATTCTGTTCTTTATGAAAAATGGGAGTGATCTAATCGTCTCTCAATAATGTTCATAAAGACCAAGATCTCATATGGCATCAGGGGTTCCCTTGAGCATTATGACAATGTCCGTGACTTGCTGAAGGCAATCGATGATCAATTTGTATCTTCAGATAAGGCTTTAGCTAGCACCCTAATTCATCAGTTCTCATCCATAAAACTAAGTGGTATACGCGGTGTACATGACCACATTATGAGGATTAGGGACATTGCGGCTCAATTGAAGAGGCTTGAAGTTGAGATGTCTGACTCTTTTCTAGTGCATTACATTCTCAACACTCTACCACCGCAATATGCCCCATTTAAGATCTCTTATAACACACATAAGGATAAATGGTCAATTAATGAACTTATGACCATGTGTGTTCAAGAGGAGGATAGACTTGCTGTGGAAGGGGTGAGAAGGTAAATTTGACAACACCAGGAAAGAAAAGAAATTTTAAGCAAAGGACAAGGGCAAGATTCCTGCCAAAGGGGACATTCGGAAAAGTTCCAAATGTTTCTTCTGCAAGAAGAAAGGGCATTTGAGGAAGGATTATGCCAAGTTCAACAGCGGCTTGACAAGAAAGGTACTCAACTCTCTTTTGTCTGTTATGAATCTAACATGATTAATGTTACTCAAGACACATGGTGGATTGACTCTGGTTCTTCAATCCATGTTACCAACTCCTTGCAGGGATTGCAAGACCTGCGGAAACCAGTGGGAAGTGAATGCTGCATCTATTCTGGAAACAAGATGTCATCACATGTGGAAGCCATTGGAACTTGCAAACTTGTTTTAGATAGTGGTTTTATTTTAAGTTTGGAAAAGACATTTTATATTCCTGGTTTTGCTAGGAATTTAGTTTCTGTTTCAAGACTTGTATCTTGTGGATATTCCTTTCAATTTTCGGATTCGTCTTTCAGTATTTCTTATGGATCTGAAATTATTGGATGTGGTACATTGTCTGATGGTCTTTTTCGTCTTAATTTAGAAAATGACAATCACTATTCTTCTATGCATGTTGGTGTTAAAAGATGTGTCGTTAATGAGAATTCATCTAATTTGTGGCATAGGATTAGGTCATATCTCCATTGATAGAATCAAAAGGTGGTACATGATGGAGTACTTAATACTCTTGATTGGATGACTTTAGTACTTGTGTAGACTGCATTAAAGGTAAGTAGACTAACAAGTCAAAGAAAGGTGCAAAGAGGAGTTCTCAATTGTTAGAAATAATTCATACAGATATTTGTAGTCCTGATATAGATGCATACCGTAATAAGTATTTCATCTCCTTTATTGATGATTATTCGCGTTACATGTATCTCTACTTATTGAACAGCAAAAGTGAGGCACTTGATGCTTTCAAAATTTTTAAGGCTGAAGTAGAGAAACAATGTGACAAACGAATCAAGATCGTAAGATCTGATAGGGGAGGAGAATACTACGGTAGATACACTGAGAGTGGACAAGCTACCGGTCCATTTGCAAAGTTTCTTCAAGATTGTGGGATTGTTGCCCAATACACCTTACCTGGTTCTCCAGATCAGAATGGTGTAGCTGAAAGAAGAAACCGAACATTAATGGACATGGTAAGGAGCATGCTTGCCAGCTCCAAACTTCCTCGGTCCTTATGGACTGAAGCCCTTAAGACAGCGGTGTACATATTAAACCGGGTTCCAACCAAGGCTGTCCAAAAGACACCTTTTGAGTTGTTTAAAGGTTGGAAACCGAGTTTGCGACATGTACGCGTTTGGGGTTGCCCAGCTGAGGTGAGGATTTATAATCCACATGAAAGGAAGTTGGACCCGAGGACCTTAAGTGCATATTTTGTTGGTTATGCCGAAAGATCCAAGGGATATAGATTTTATTGTCCTTCTCATAGCACTAGATTTGTGGAATCAAGAAATGCTAAATTTCTTGAAAACGACTTAATTAGTGGGAGCGATCATTTTCAAGACCTTGGTCTTGGGAAAGGTCATCAAGATGCTCAATGCTCCACTTCAAGTAGTGGACCGATTGTTGTAGTTCACAGTGCGCCTTGTGTTCGTGCACATGTTGAGCAACAGGTCCAAGAGATTCCACAAACTGCTGATCCAAATCCAGTAGACCTTGAAGTTCAGCAAATACCCGAAATTGTTGAACAACCTGTTGAGCAACATGATCCTGTTTCACAGGAGAATGTTGAGGCAACATTGAGGAGGTCTACTAGGACTAGGAGACCAGCAATTCCTAGTGATTATGTTGTGTATCTGCAAGAATGTGACTACAATATTGGAGCCGAAAATGATCCTGAAACGTTTTCACTGGCCATGAGTTCTAATGTATCTGACTTGTGGTACAAAGCCATGAAAGAAGAGATGGATTCTATGGCATCTAACAAAGTCTGGGATCTTGTCAAGTTGCCTGATGGTGTAAAAGCCATTGGTTGTAAGTGGGTCTTTAAAACTAAGAAAGACTCAGAAGGCAACATTGAGAGACATAAGGCTAGACTTGTTGCCAAAGGATTTACTCAGAGGGAAGGAATAGATTACACGGAGACCTTTTCTCCTGTATCTAAAAAGGACTCCTTCCGTGTAATCATGGCATTGGTGGCTCATTTTGATTTAGAGTTACACCAGATGGATGTGAAAACGGCGTTCCTCAATGGTGATCTAGAGGAAGAGGTTTACATGAAACAACCAGAAGGATTTTCCTCTAGTAGTGGTGAGAATTTAGTCTGTAAGCTGAATAAGTCCATATATGGATTAAAGCAAGCCTCCCGACAATGGTATTTGAAATTTCATGATGTTATTACTTCATTTGGCTTTGAAGAAAACATCATGGATGTTTGTATATACCAAAAGGTCAGTGGGAGCAAGATTTGCTTTCTTGTGTTATATGTGGATGACATTTTGCTTGCGACTAATGACAAGGGTTTGCTATATGAGGTGAAACAATTTCTCTCAAAGAACTTTGATATGAAGGATATGGGTGAGGCATCTTATGTCATTGGCATAAAGATCCATAGAGATAGATCTAGAGGCATTTTGGGCTTGTCTCAAGAGACCTATATCAACAAGGTTCTAGAAAGGTTTCGCATGAAAGATTGTTCACCGAGTGTAGCACCCATTGTGAAAGGTGATAGATTCAGCTTGAATCAGTGTCCCAAAAATGAGTTCGAACGCGAACAGATGAGACCCATTCCATATGCTTCAGCTATTGGAAGCCTTATGTATGCTCAGGTTTGTACCAGGCCTGACATTGCATTTGTTGTTGGAATGCTTGGGAGATATCAGAGTAATCCAGGTGTTGACCACTGGCGGGCTGCAAAGAAGGTTATGAGATACCTTCAAGGAACCAAGGATTACATGCTCATGTATAGACGGACTGAGAAGTTGGAAGTCATTGGATATAGTGATGCAGACTTTGCTGGCTGTATTGATTCACGTAAATCAACGTCAGGTTACGTGTTTATGTTAGCTGATGGAGCTGTATCATGGAAGAGTGCCAAGCAGACCTTGACTGCTACTTCCACTATGGAGGCTGAGTTCGTCTCTTGTTTTGAAGCTACCTCACACGGTGTATGGTTGAAGAGTTTCATATCTGGGCTTAAAGTTGTGGACTCTATTTCGAGGCCCTTGACATTGTACTGTGATAATTCAGCTGCTGTTTTTATGGCTAAGAACAATAGGAGTGGTAGTCGTAGTAAACATATCGACATTAAGTACTTAGCCATAAGAGAGCGTGTTAAAGAAAAGAAAGTGGTTATTGAACACATCAGCACTGAATTGATGATCGCGGATCCTCTGACTAAAGGCATGCCACCAAAGGGTTTCAAGGATCATGTAGCGCGAATGGGACTTAGTTCCGTGATGTAATGTCATTGTATATACTTGTTCTTCAATGAAACTCTTATTCAGTTTGGATATTTCTCCTTTAAGTTGTATACATATTTGTTTGTTTTGAGGAATATCATTATGTTTGGACCACGAATAAACATAGGGTTTATTCATTAAGTTATTTGGGCTATGTTGGGAAGTGTAACATATTGTGATACATGGAAGACAATACTCACATTTAGAGGAACTGTCGCCATGATCCGTATGTTAATATCGTGCATGGTAGAAAATACATAGACCAAGTGGGAGAATGTTGGTTAATTTAGATTCCTACTGGCCAGGGGAATAACCAACTCCTGATTTTGTGGTTTATGTATTTTGAATTTTGAACGTGCAAAACAGCGGGAGTGAGTTTGCGACTCCGTAACCATCGCCCATAACGTGCTCCGGAAATCTCTATGATGGCAGAAATTTCTGGAGGGTTTGTGTATATAAAAATGGTCCCTGGTACCTGCTCTACGATATGAGAAAAACCACACACCATCGATCTGGGTAGAGAAAGGACCAGAAGAACCAGAATTCAAAGCTTCTTCCTTTTTTTTATTTTATCCCGAGGCCGGAACGATGGCGGGAGGTAATCCTCAATACTATTTCCGCTGCTTTACTTTATTTTGAAGTGCCATGTTGATCTAAATCACATTAGGCACGTTATTGGTTGTTTTACATTTGGTATCAGAGCCATGACGCCTCTGTCTCGTTTTGGCCGAATGCTTTCTGCTTTTGGGCTCTTCTTTATGTTGGATTTTGTTTTAAATATTAGAAAATATATATTTAAAATTTTATCCTGATCAAAAATAAAGAGGGGCAAGACGTTCTTGATTTCTATTTCTCTCGTTTTAGGGATAGTCCAAAGGGGAGGCTACTGGTAGTACCCTGGATTATTTACCCAACGGGCGTACGGTAGGGATATTAGGGACGTACCAATAAGGGAGGCTGCTGTAGTACCTTGGTGCGTTTGACCCAACTACCTGCGTACCGGGAGAGTTAATAGATCATCAAGAATCATCTGAAAGGGCATAAGATCCGATAAACTCTAAATATTCAGTTATTTAATTCATTTTTATTTAAGAGATTGATCGATAAGTCTTATGCCATGAAGCATGCATTTATCTGTTCACTCATCCTTTTGGATATAGTTTGAATAAAGATAAATCCAAATATCTCATAATCAAATCACCATAAAAAGAGGAAGCATGGGTTTCCTTGCTTCGGATATGTGCACACGGGATGGATGAAAAACGTTTCTTACCGAAAACGTGCCGGTAATACAAAAAAAAGGGCGTGGCATTATTTAAAAAAAAAAATTTTGGATGCCAGCGCCCGCGGCTGGCTGGCTGGGCACTGGCTGACTGCCAGCGCCCATTATTAAAAAAAAATATAGATGCCAGCGCTAGGCGCTGGCTGGCTGGCTGGGCGCTGGCTGACTGCCAGCGCCCAGGCGCTGGCTGACTGCCAGCGCCCAGGCGCTGGCTGGCTGGGTGCTGGCTGCTTGCCAGTGCCCAGGCACTAGCGCAGGTTGCCAACCAGCACTGGGCAAGGCCCAGGCGCTGGCCCAGCGGCCTGGGCCAGGCCCTGGCCCAGCGGGCATCTGACCCAATCAGGGCTGGTCCAGCATTTGATTGGCTCTGTTGTCTGGGCCAACAGTGAGGCTGGGCCGTGCACACAATCTGAACTGTAGCAGGCTGGATTGCAGCAGTCTGGACACATCTGATCCAAAAATTTTGAGGTGATTGAGATATTTTGGTTAAATTAAACTATTGGAATTGGGTGAGGATGATGGGCTGTTGGCTCGTTCATTAAGTGATGGGCCATTAGCCTGGCATATTTATGTTCAATTATATTTAGAATTTGTGTGTGTAAATTTTGTGAATTATGCATGCATCTTAAGTGACATAATTGAGCATAAAATTTAAATAATGTCTAAGTGATAAATACAATTGAAATAATTGAGGAGTAGCCACAGCATCCTTAATTATAAAATTGTATAATAAAGTTAATAAATCACATAAATAATAGACATTAATTATAATTAATTATATGGATATAATAAAATTTATTCCACAGAAAATTTTGTTATATTTATATAATTAATTAGGATAAAATGTCAAATTATATTTTCTAATTTACCCACAGGGATTAGAAATTAAGGGCATAATTTGATAATTTTATCATATAGTTTAAATGTGAATCTAATTGAATTAATACTTCAGCCCACAGGCAAGTTTTATGTCAGTAGATTCATATTTTGACGTATTTTACATTGGTGGATATGTCATATTGTTTAAAGAGCTTCAAAGTTTTGTAACATGAGTATGGTTATTTAATTTTTGCAGTTTGTCAGCCTGTTAATTTCTCT
Organism: Calamus simplicifolius; assembly: GCA_900491605.1. Lineage (NCBI taxonomy): Eukaryota > Viridiplantae > Streptophyta > Magnoliopsida > Arecales > Arecaceae > Calamus > Calamus simplicifolius. The sequence goes on along the minus strand of UESW01004215.1, from coordinate 1,040,939 downwards.
GATATGATTTGTGATGTTCCTAAGCTCAGAGGGGACAATTATAAAATTTGGAAGGAGAGAACTCTCCTTCATCTAGGGTGCAAGGACATTGATTACGCCATAAGGAAGGATGAACCGCCTCCTGAAGATTCTGTTCTTTATGAAAAATGGGAGCGATCTAATCGTCTCTCAATAATGTTCATAAGACCAAGATCTCAGATGGCATCAGGGGTTCCTTGAGCATTATGACAATGTCCGTGACTTGCTGAAGGCGATCGATGATCAATTTGTATCTTCAGACAAGGCTTTAGCTAGCACCCTAATTCACCGGTTCTCATCCATAAAACTGAGTGGTATACGCGGTGTACATGACCACATTATGAGGATGAGGGACATTGCGGCTCAATTGAAGAGACTTGAAGTTGAGATGTCTGACTCTTTTCTAGTGCATTACATTCTCAACACTCTACCACCGCAATATGCCCCATTTAAGATCTCTTATAACACACATAAGGATAAATGGTCAATTAATGAACTTATGACCATGTGTGTTCAAGAGGAGGGTAGACTTGCTGTGGAAGAGGGTGAGAAGGTAAATTTGACAACACCAGGAAAGAAAAAGAAATTTCAAGCAAAGGACAAGGGCAAGATTCCTGCCAAAGGGGACATTCAGAAAAGTTCCAAATGTTTCTTCTGCAAGAAGAAAGGGCATTTGAGGAAGGATTGTGCCAAGTTCAAACAGTGGCTTGACAAGAAAGGTACTCAACTCTCTTTTGTCTGTTATGAATCTAACATGATTAATGTTACTCAAGACACATGGTGGATTGACTCTGGTTCTTCAATCCATGTTACCAACTCCTTGCAGGGATTGCAAGACCTGCGGAAACCAGTGGGAAGTGAATGCTGCATCTATTCTGGAAACAAGATGTCATCACATGTGGAAGCCATTGGAACTTGCAAACTTGTTTTAGATAGTGGTTTTATTTTAAGTTTGGAAAAGACATTTTATATTCCTGGTTTTGCTAGAATTTAGTTTCTGTTTCAAGACTTGTATCTTGTGGATATTCCTTTAAATTTTTGGATTCATCTTTCAGTATTTCTTATGGATCTGAGATTATTGGATGTGGTACATTGTCTGATGGTCTTTTTCGTCTTAATTTAGAAAATGACAATCACTATTCTTCTATGCATGTTGGTGTTAAAAGATGTGTCGTTGAGAATTCGTCTAATTTGTGGCATAGGAGATTAGGTCATATCTCCATTGATAGAATCAAGAGGTTGGTACATGATGGAGTACTTAGTACTCTTGATTGGACTGACTTTAGTACTTGTGTAGACTGCATTAAAGGTAAGCAGACTAACAAGTCAAAGAAAGGTGCAAAGAGGAGTTCTCAATTGTTAGAAATAATTCATACAGACATTTGTAGTCCTGATATAGATGCATACCGTAATAAGTATTTCATCTCCTTTATTGATGATTATTCGCGTTACATGTATCTCTACTTATTGAACAGCAAAAGTGAGGCACTTGATGCTTTCAAAATTTTTAAGGCTGAAGTAGAGAAACAATGTGACAAACGAATCAAGATCGTAAGATCTGATAGGGGAGGAGAATACTATGGTAGATACACTGAGAGTGGACAAGCTACCGGTCCATTTGCAAAGTTTCTTCAAGATTGTGGGATTGTTGCCCAATACACCTTACCTGGTTCTCCAGATCAGAATGGTGTAGCTGAAAGAAGAAACCGAACATTAATGGACATGGTAAGGAGCATGCTTGCTAGCTCCAAACTTCCTCGGTCCTTATGGACTGAAGCCCTTAAGACAACGGTGTACATATTAAACCGGGTTCCAACCAAGGCTGTCCAAAAGACACCTTTTGAGTTGTTTAAAGGTTGGAAACCGAGTTTGCGACATGTACGCGTTTGGGGTTGCCCAGCTGAGGTGAGGATTTATAATCCACATGAAAGGAAGTTGGACCCGAGGACCTTAAGTGCATATTTTGTTGGTTATGCCGAAAGATCCAAGGGATATAGATTTTATTGTCCTTCTCATAGCACTAGATTTGTGGAATCAAGAAATGCTAAATTTCTTGAAAACGACTTAATTAGTGGGAGCGATCATTTTCAAGACCTTGGTCTTGGGAAAGGTCATCAAGATGCTCAATGCTCCACTTCAAGTAGTGGACCGATTGTTGTAGTTCACAGTGCGCCTTGTGTTCGTGCACATGTTGAGCAACAGGTCCAAGAGATTCCACAAACTGCTGATCCAAATCCAGTAGACCTTGAAGTTCAGCAAATACCCGAAATTGTTGAACAACCTGTTGAGCAACATGATCTGTTTCACAGGAGAATGTTGAGGCAACATTGAGGAGGTCTACTAGGACTAGGAGACCAGCAATTCCTAGTGATTATGTTGTGTATCTGCAAGAATGTGACTACAATATTGGAGCCGAAAATGATCCTGAAATTTTCACTGGCCATGAGTTCTAATGTATCTGACTTGTGGTACAAAGCCATGAAAGAAGAGATGGATTCTATGGCATCTAACAAAGTCTGGGATCTTGTCAAGTTGCCTGATGGTGTAAAAGCCATTGGTTGTAAGTGGGTCTTTAAAACTAAGAAATACTCAGAAGGCAACATTGAGAGACATAAGGCTAGACTTGTTGCCAAAGGATTTACTCAGAGGGAAGGAATAGATTACACGGAGACCTTTTCTCCTGTATCTAAAAAGGACTCCTTCCGTGCAATCATGGCATTGGTGGCTCATTTTGATTTAGAGTTACACCAGATGGATGTGAAAACGACGTTCCTCAACGGTGATCTAGAGGAAGAGGTTTACATGAAACAACAAAAGGATTTTCCTCTAGTAGTGGTGAGAATTTAGTCTGTAAGCTGAATATGTCCATATATGGATTAAAGCAAGCCTCCCGTCAATGGTATTTGAAATTTCATGATGTTATTACTTCATTTGGCTTTGAAGAAAACATCATGGATGTTTGTATATACCAAAAGGTCAGTGGGAGCAAGATTTGCTTTCTTGTGTTATATGTGGATGACATTTTGCTTGCGACTAATGACAAGGGTTTGCTATATGAGGTGAAATAATTTCTCTCAAAGAACTTTGATATGAAGGATATGGGTGAGGCATCTTATGTCATTGGCATAAAGATCCATAGAGATAGATCTAGAGGCATTTTGGGCTTGTCTCAAAAGACCTATATCAACAAGGTTCTAGAAAGGTTTCGCATGAAAGATTGTTCACCGAGTGTAGCACCCATTGTGAAAGGTGATAGATTCAGCTTGAATCAGTGTCCCAAAAATGAGTTCGAATGCGAACAGATGAGACCCATTCCATATGCTTCAGCTATTGAAAGCCTTATGTATGCTCAGGTTTGTACCAGGCCTGACATTGCATTTGTTGTTGGAATGCTTGGGAGATATCAGAGTAATCCAGGTGTTGACCACTGGCGGGCTGCAAAGAAGGTTATGAGATACCTTCAAGGAACCAAGGATTACATGCTCATGTATAGACGGACTGAGAAGTTGGAAGTCTTTGGATATAGTGATGCAGACTTTGCTGGCTGTATTGATTCACGTAAATCAATGTCAGGTTACGTGTTTATGTTAGCTGATGGAGCTGTATCATGGAAGAGTGCCAAGCAGACCTTGACTGCTACTTCCACTATGGAGGCTGAGTTTGTCTCTTGTTTTGAAGCTACCTCACATGGTGTATGGTTGAAGAGTTTCGTATCTGGGCTTAAAGTTGTGGACTCTATTTCGATGCCCTTGACATTGTACTGTGATAATTCAGCTGCTATTTTTATGGCTAAGAATAATAGGAGTGGTAGTCGTAGTAAACATATCGACATTAAGTACTTAGTCATAAGAGAGCGTGTTAAAGAAAAGAAAGTGGTTATTGAACACATCAGCACTGAATTGATGATCGCGGATCCTCTGACTAAAGGCATGCCACCAAAGGTTTCAAGGATCATGTAGCGCAAATGGGACTTAGTTCCGTGATGTAATGTCATTGTATATACTTGTTCTTCAATGAAACTCTTATTCAGTTTGGATATTTCTCCTTTAAGTTGTATACATATTTGTTTGTTTTGAGGAATATCATTATGTTTGGACCACGAATAAACATAGGGTTTATTCATTAAGTTATTTGGGCTATGCTGGGAAGTGTAATATATTGTGATATATGGAAGACAATACTCACATTTAGAGGAACTGTCGTTATGATCCGTATGTTAATATGGTGCATGGTGAAAATACATAGACCAAGTGGGAGAATGTTGGTTAATTTAGATTCCTACTGGCCAGGGGAATAACCAACTCCTATTGTTGTGGTTTATGTATTTTAAAATTTGAACGTGCAAAACAGCGGGAGTGAGTTTGCGACTCCGTAACCATCGCCCGAACGTGCTCCGGAAATCTCTATGATGGCAGAAATTTTTGGAGGGTTTGTGTATATAAAATTGGTCCCTGGTACCTGCTCTACGATATGAGAAAACCACACACCATCGATCTAGGTAGAGAAAGAACTAGAAGAACCAGAATTCAAAGCTTCTTCCTTTTTATTTTTCCCGAGGCCGAAACGATGTTGGGAGGTAATCCTCAATACTATTTCCGCTGCTTTACTTTATTTTGAAGTGCCATGTTGATCTAAATCATATTAGGCACGTTATTGGTTGTTTTACATTTGGTATCAGAGCCAAGACACCTCTGTCTCGTTTTGGCCGAATGCTTTCTGCTTTTGGGCTCTTCTTTATGTTAGATTTGTTTTAAATATTAGAAAATATCTATTTAAAATTTTATCCTGATCAAAAATAAAGAGGGGCAAAACGCTCTTGATTTCTATTTCTCTCGTTTTAGGGATAGTCCAAAGGGGAGGCTATTGGTAGTACCCTGGATTATTTACCCAACGGACGTACAGTAGGGATATTAGGGACGTACCATAAGGGAGGCTGTTGTAGTACCTTGATGTGTTTGACCCAACTACTTGCGTACCGGAAGAGTTAATAGATCATCAAGAATTATCTGAAAGGGCATAAGATCCGATAAACTCTAAATATTCAGTTATTTAATTTATTTTTATTTAGAGATTGATCGATAAGACTTATGCCATGAAACATGCATTTATCTGTTCACTCACCCTTTGGATATAGTTTGAATAAAGATAAATCCAAATATCTCATAATCAAATCACCATAAAAAGAGGAAGCATGGATTTTCTTGCTTTGGATATGTGCACACGGGATAAGGACGGATGAAAAATATTTCTTACTGAAAATATGCAGGCAATACAGAATCAGAAAAAAAAAAAAAAAAATGTAGCATTATTTTTTAAAAAAAAAATTTGGGCGCCAGCGCCGGCGCTGACTGGGCGCTGGCTGACTGCCAGCGCCCATTATTTTAAACGATCTGTTACACCTTGAAATTTTTTTAAACTATTGAATCCAGTGGCCGGAGATTCATGATATGAGAGGACCCGAGCTAGGAAATTAAAAACTGCAATGAATCCTTGCCGTTTCAGTAATTTCAGCAGGTCTTTTAAATATATAAGAGCCGTTGCAAAGTCAGCAGCCATCATTTGAGTTGCCTTGCGTGACACTAATTAAGCAGGCATCTCACGTTTTTAATGTAAAATTGGTGGTCCATCCTTTCATTTTCTACTCCCATCCGTGAGAATCCTAATTAATGGTCTCACATTTATTAGTATAGGAATGCCAGTTATTGAGTAAAAGAGATTCTGGCGTGTATATTAAATAATTGATGATCATCCATCACGGGCAACAGCCATCCATGAGAATTTCAATACCCCTTATAATCATGTTGAGGTGCAAACAAATCTGACCTAAGACCTCGTTCATCAAGGATCTAATTCTATAATCAACTAAAAGCTGAATAATGAGCCCATCATGTTATTGATAGTAATCGACTTCAATCTGAAGTTGATGAGAACTTTCAAAACTTTCAAATAGATTGGCAACTAAAGAAGATGAATCAAGAATAGAAATGAATATAAAGCACATTTAAGATAGAAGACAAACCTATCCAATAAGCTTGGTAGAAAAGGTTGATTATTTAAATTGATCAAACTACAGAGAATGCCGATAATCTAAATTACTTGATTTAAAGAGCTACATCTGTTGATTCAAATTGATCAACTTAATGAGTTGTATGACTGATGATCTAAATCAATCAACTCAAAGAGAAGGCTGATAACCTAAATTGGTTGACTTTAAGAGTTAAGACTAATAATCTAAATTGGTTGATCTAATGAAAAGGCTGATGATATAAATTGATTAACTTAAATAGAAGGTTGATTATCTAAATTAATCGACTCAAAAAAGCTACAATTAATGATCTATATTGGTTAGCCTTTAGAGCTAAGGTAGATAATCTAAATTAGCTGTCTTGAAAAGATTGTTGATGATTTAAACCAGCTGACCTAAAGACTTAAGGCTGTTGATCTAAAATTGATCAAGCTAAAGTTAAGGATGGTGATCTGCGTCGATTGTCAGAGCGCTTCTTCTCCGGCTAAGCCTCCTTCGCCGGCCTCTGTTCCTTATGCTGCTCCTCAGCCAGGTTCATTGTCTTCGAATCTGATGGATGGCTGGAGGTCTCCGTTGAAGGTGGGGCGAAAACGGCTCCCTGTAGCAGTGAAGTTTGTATCAGATTCTAAAGTGATGGGAGGGGAGAAGGATTGCCCTGTTCCTGGAGCAGTGACTCATGGATCGATCGTCTCTGCCAACAGGGAGCTGGTGCTGGCTAAGGAGCTTGGGGAGAATGATTCAGAGAATCAGTCTTTGGTGCCTGTGCTGGTTCTCCAGCAGCGTGCCAGTTCCAAATTCTCAGTTAAGGGGAAGCTCAAAGGTGCTGTGGCTGAAGGATCGTTGGATTCTAGTAACAGGAAGGTGTTGGTGGCTAAGGAGGATGGGAAGAAAGTTTCAGATAGGCAATCTATGGTTCATGTGCTAGTTTGCCTGGAGCGTGCCGTTTCTAAGAGATCAGTTAAGGGGAAGCTGCATGTGGATCAAATTGGGATCTCTGAATCTGATAATGCCCAATCCTTGGTCTCAGCTAATCCCTTTGCTTCTTTGGCTCTGGCTCCACTTGATGATGTCCAGGAGGTGAATAGGGTTATGGGTTCAACGCCCCTCAAGCGGGCGAGACCTGCCGAGTGCCTGCCCCCCAGATCCATTTCCAAATCTGATAAGATAAAAGGAAAAGGCAAGGGTAATTTGGCCAATTGCAGATTGGACATCATCCCTCCCTCGCGTAATCTGCCCCAGTCCCTATGCTGCATGGAATCAGTACAGGAGATGAAAATGGGTAACCCTGATGGGCCTGTGGATCAGGAGTGTCAGGCTACTTCTGTCAATCTCATTGATGCTGATTCAGCAGTTCTGCAGGACTGCTCTCTTAAGAATAATGATAGTGTGATGGAAGAGGACCAGGAGGTGGTCCCAGTTATCTCTAGTTAATTAATGAAGATCTTAATTTGGAATGTCAGAGGTGCTAATAAGCCCTCATTTCGTTCCTCTTTTGGTAGATTGATTCAGTTACACAATTTTGATATTTGTGTCCTTTTAGAAACCAGGTTGTCTGGAGACAGTTTGGTGCGGTTTCGGAGGCAGATTGCTCGGTCCTGGTCTTCATATGCGGTGGAGGCTGTTGGGCTGTCTGGTGGCATTTTGGCTATTTGGCGCGACTCTGCCATCGCGATTAACATTTTTCATCACAGTAATCAGCAATTGGTCTCCTTGTATCTGATGGGACTTCTAACCCCTGGCTCTTATCGGCGGTTTATGCAAGCACAGACTACCGGGAGCGACGGGTTCTTTGGTCCGAGCTATCCGCTCTCCTTGATTAAGGGATTCCGTCTATTATTGCTTGTGACTTCAACTGCATTACTGAGGCTACTGAGAAGCGAGGGGCAGGCCAGTCTCAAACTCTGCTGATATTAATGAATTTAGAACTTTCATTGGATCTAAGGGGCTGATGGATTTGGGGTATTCGGGGCCCCAATTTACTTGGTGTAATAATCGGCAGGGCACAGCTCGTGTTTGGGAGAGAATTGATAGAGCTCTGGCTACTGCTCAGTGGCTTCATATATTCCCTGCTGTCACCGTTACTCATCTTCCTAGGATCGCCTCGGATCACTGTCCTATTCTGATTTCCCTGGAGGCCAATCTTCAGCAGAGGAAACAGTTTAGATTTGAACGATTTTGGACGATCCATTCTGCTGCTCGGGCCATCATTTCTCAGATCTGGCACCTTCCTATCAGGGGTAATGCTGTCTACCGGATATCTCGCCGCCTTATGCTGGCCAGTCGCAGACTTTCCAGATGGAATAGGCTGGAGGTTGGGGATCTGGATAGGCAAGTGGAGCAGGCTGAAGCCATTATATGTGCCATTCAGTCGAAGGAGGATCAGGATGGTATTCTCTTGGACTCTGATCTCTTTCTATTGCGAGAGAACCTTGCTCGTCATCATTCCCTTCTTCGTCAGCAGGAGTTATATTGGAGGCAGAGATCTAGGGTTCAGTGGATCCGTGAAGGGGATCGAAATACCAGATTTTTCCACCAGGCTACTTTGAGGCGGAGGGCTGTTAATAGGATTCGGAGGCTGGTTGATGCTGAGGGGCACCATCTCGAGGATATTCATGCTATTCGGTCTCAGCTTCTTCATTTCTTCCAATCCAGATGGTCTGATTCTTCTGGTGAAGGTGGTCCGGTTACTCAGATTTCTGACTCCAGGAAGGTGTCCTCTTTGGATAACTCCATGCTTGTCAGGCCTATTTTTGAGGAGGAGGTTCGCCGGGCTCTCTGGGAGCTTGGTCAGGATAAGGCTCCTGGGCCGGATGGGTTTCCGCCCTTCTTTTTTCGCCATTATTGGGATATTGTGGGGCAGGAGATGGTTCAGGCTATCCAAATTGTTTTCCAATCTAAGCTCATTCCTGAGGCTTGGAATCGGACTCTTATTACTCTTGTGCCTAAACGCTCGGATGCTTCTCTTCCTCAGCACTTTAGGCCGATTAGCCTATGCACTACTCTGTACAAGGTTTGTGCCCGTCTCTTAGCTTCCCGCCTCCGTGCCGTGATCCCTCGTATTATTTCTGAGGAGCAGGGGGCGTTTATTAGAGGACGATCTATCTCGGACAATGTCTTCATCACTCAGGAGTTTATGCATGATCTTCATAGAGCCCCTGCCAGTCGGTGTCTTATGGCTATTAAGCTTGATATGGAGAGAGCATATGATAGACTGAGCTGGTCCTTCTTGCATCGCTCTCTTCAGGAGTTCGGTTTTGCTGAGATGTTTATCGATTGGGTTATGGCCTGTATTCAGAGACCCTCTTTCTCTTTGATCGTCAATGGGAGCCCATCTGAGTTCTTCTATTCATCGGTTGGTTTACGTCAGGGATGCCCGCTATCCCCCCTTCTGTTCATTTTGGCGGCGGACGATCTCTCTCGAGCTCTTCATCAGGCTCAGCATAATCTGAGGATTACCCCTTTTGTGGTGGGGGATGTGGGCCTTTCCATATCTCATCTTTTGTTTGCCGATGATTGCATCCTTTTGGATCAGGCTTCTACAGCTAATGCGGCTACCTTTGATTCCATTATTCAGCGCTATTGTCAGGCTTCGGGTCAGAAGGTCAATCTTCATAAGTCTTCTATTTGCTTTAGCCCGAAGACTCCTAGATCCACCAGAGTAGCTATAATTAATCGGTTGGGAATCTCTATTCAGACTGATCGATTCATGTATCTGGGGATCTCCATGACTGGCAGACGTCCTCGTTGTTCTGACTTTGCGGATCTAGAAAGGCGGGTCCGGCAGCGTATCGAGGGCTGGCATGTCACAGATCTATCTATGATGGCCCGTCTTACTATTATTCGGTCGGTCCTTTCCTCTCTTCCGCTCTATATGCTGTCGAATGTGGCCATTCCGACTACCTATTTGAGGAGGATTGAGAGATACTTTAGAGACTTTTTATGGGCTTCTATGCAAGACGGGCATGGTATACATCTCTTATCGTGGGACATGATCTGTAGGCCTATTCAGGAAGGGGGTCTTGGGATTCAATCCCTGGTGGTTAGGCGACAAGCTTTGTTGGCTAGACATGCTTCTCGCTTTCTTTTGGAGCCGCACTGCCTCTGGAGCTCTGTGATGCGTGCGAGATATGGTGAGTGGAAGTCAGGGGAGCTCATATTGCCGCCCAGGGGATGTTCCTTCTTTTGGAAGGAGGTGTGTCAGGTTGGTGACTATATCATGCAGAATGTCTCTTGGATGGTTGGTGATGGCCATTCTATTGACGCTATTCAGGAATCGTGGATTTCTGAGATTCCTCTGTCTCGGTGGCCATCATTTATCAGCTCTGATATTCCTTCTAACTTGAGGGTTAAGGATATGATCTCATCAGATCCCCCCTCTTGGAATATCCAAATGGTGACCCGCCTTTTTGGTGATGAACTTTCTCAGCGGATCCTTTCTATTCCTATTGTCTCGGGCCCCTCGGGTGATGTGAGATTATGGCAGAGATCCTCCCTCTCTAGGGCTCCTTTCAGGGATCTTATGGAGATCTTTAGGTCTCAGCCCCAGGAATCCAAGGACGCTGCGTGGATATGGTCGCTTCCTACTCTTCCTAGGGTTCAGCTCTTTATCTGGAAGCTACTTTGGGACTGCTTACCGACATGTGCTCTGCTCTCTCATAGGGGCCTGTCTATCCAGCCGACATGTCCCCTCTGTGGTTTGGAGGATGAGTCTACTGACCACGCTATCTTCAAGTGCCCAAGAGCTACTGGGATTTGGCATCAGTTGGGGTATGGCTATAGAGTGGATGAGTATGGCTCCCCCCGTTCTATCTTTTTCCAGGATCTTCGGAAGGCTCCTCAGCATATTCGTGGTCTTTGGACGGTGACGGCTTACCAGATTTGGCTATCGAGGAATCAGATTATTTTCTCGGAGGACTGTATCTCTTCACACCAAATTGTAAGAAGGATCAGATCTGTGGCTGCGGACTGTGCCCGTGCTATTCACTCTGTTGGTTATGACATCTCTGGCCTCTGGGGTTCCCCTGCTGCTCCGGCAGCGAATCGGCGTACGGTTTTCATCTCTTGGGAGCCCCCTCCTCCAGGGTATGTCAAAATCAACTTTGATGGGAGTGTCCGTGGCAGACTAGCCGGTTCGGCTTTCATCATTCGTGGGCCTCAAGGTGATATGTTGGCGGCTGGTGGATTTGGCTCTCTGGACTCCTCTGTCCCTATGTCCGAGCTTTATGCTGCTTGGGCTGGTATTTCTTATGCTTCCCAGACTCTTCGAGCTCAGAGGCTTGTGATTGAGGGAGACTCTATGACTGTTATACAGTGGATGAGGAAGGAAAGTGTTCTTGATGTCTCCACTAATCCGATCCTCAGGGACATTTGGACTATGCTTCAGCAGGTGGATACGGCCCAGATCCATCATGTTTTTCGCGAAGCCAACACGGCTGCTGACTGGGCAGCGGCGGTCGTGGCTCAGCATGCAGGTTATAGGCTTTGGAGGGTGGGTGATCCCTGCCCCCCTGTACTGTTGCAAATTTTACATTCTGATGTATCTGGGATGATCCGCACTAGACTAGTGTGATTGCCCGTTTCTTCCAAAAAAAAAAAGGTGGTAATTTTGAAATTGGTCTTCAAAAATCAATATAAGAAAAATTAGCATCAAGTCATTAAAAAAAAAAAGAAGAAAAAGATCAAACAAAAGTTGATCAATCAAAGTTGACCTATTTATGCCCTAGCATGACCTGGGCTTGGTGGGGGAGTGGTGATGCCCTACTTGATTTATAATATCCCAAAATAGCCTCGTATCGTATGAGAAAGAAAATGTTTAAGTGCTTATAACTCAAGTTTACTTATTACTAATTAACTTCTATTCGAGTTTTTAGAATCACGTACTTTCAGCCCACTAGCAGGTTAACTGTGCTAATAGGGGACTTGAAGAATTACAAATGATATCAAAGCCAATTTAAGTGTGCAAAATTTGATGGATAAGAGAAAGGGCTACCTATAGGATGGTGATAAAGTCCTATTATGACGTAGTGCCACCCTTGCAGCACAATAATTTGGCTCGAGAAGATTCTAAGTAGCTGGCATACAATAAAGATGTCACATTATAAGGAAAGATATTGTAACATTCAAAAATAGTTTCACATTGGATGAAAAAATGTTTGAGTGTTTATAACTCAAGTTCAAGCCAACTAACTTTTACTCAAATTTTAGGGTTGCATAATTTTGATCCGCTAGCAGGTTAATTAGGTCAGCAGATGGGCTTAGGATGCTACATGATTACTTGGCTAGCAACCATCAACAATGCTACTGAAACAACTTGAATTAGCTCAGAGTCTAATTAGCATTCCTTAACTTGATCACTTAAAAGGGCAAGTCAGCTAAAGGCCACTAAAGGCATCTTGTAAATTAGGTTGGTTGAGAATTGATCAGAGCCCAATTGAGAGGTGCCTATAAGGCTTACAAGTCTTCGATTTTAACATAAGAGTATTGGTTTTAGAAATGATTCTCAACAATGCCAACGCTGACCTCGATCGACAAAGTTTCTTCAAGTTTGGGCTCCAACCTCGATCGATAAAGCCTTACCAAGTCTCAAGTGTCAACTTGAAAAACTAAAGTCTAGAAATCATTTTAAGCCACTTAAAGCTAATTCAAGATCAGCAAATGATCACTTCAAATCCCAAAAGCTAATTTACTTTAATTACTCCTTGACACTATTATTAGGAGTTAGAAGAGAAAGGAAAAAAGGTTTTTAAAGTAAAGGGATATAAAGAAAAGACAGATAAAAGTGGGGTTAAATCTTTCTCTTATTTAGAAGTGTTATTAAATATAAAAGGGAAAGAAGGGATTATATATCTTACTCTTGTTTAGTTAAATAGAGAAAAGTTAAACTATGAAAGATAGCTGAAAATAAAGTTAACCAGAGGGGATAACATGGGTTATCCCTTGAACTTATTTCCTATGGTTGTGTTTGGATGGGGGAATAAGGCCTGGAATAGGTCCTTATTCTGGCTTATTCCCCCAAACAAGGTAAAAAAAAAAGCGTGGGCCCCACTGGAATTCCTATTCCAGTCAACCTCTCTTATTCCGATTTCTTATTCCATGGTATCCTATGGAATAGCTCCTATTCCCACTGCAGCTATTCCAGAGGCACCGATGGAATTAAATTAAATAAATTAAATAAATTTATTTATAATATCATTTAAATAAATTAAATAAATAAATTTATAATATAATTTAAAATTAAATAAATTTATTAATAGAAAATAATAAATTAAGTATGTTATTTTTTTCTTTATTAATATAAAATAATTTATTAAGTATGTTCTTATTTATTTTATTAATAATAATTAATTTATTACCTTATTTATTAATAAATAATAATTTATTCAAGTCATTTTAAAAAAAAATTAATAAACCATTTTTATTGGAAGGGGTATCTTTGGAATTTCAGAAAAATTCTTCATCTATTCCTACTAAAATACATGCTTATTCCCATGTCATCCAAACATCATTTGGAATAACACTGCATTAATTGCACTAAAATAATATGGAATACCATATTTTCATCCAAACAGAAATCTGGAATAACAAAGGGAATAAGCTATTCATACGGAATTCGTATTCCTATTCATGGAATAACTTTTTGACATCCAAACGCAGCCTATAGGGATTGGGGGAATAGCTATTTTTTCCTAAACTTATTTCTTGAGAACAAAATTGTTATTAAAAAGAGGTGGTTATTCCCTCAGCTATCCTATGGATAAACTTTATCTTGTACACTTATCCAGATATAGCTATTTTTCTATCAAACACTACCTTAAAAACTATCAAACAAGAAAATCCCACTATCTTTCTCTTACTCTTCTCCCAAATAAGCTCTCAGTGAATACGAGACAGGCAAAAGCTTACTTGAAAGCCTTAGGCTCCAATCAATCTATAGAACTTCATAGCATACTAGGTACAGGCCAACCATATCAAAAAAAAGCGATGACTTGCCATGGAGCCAATCTAAGTAGATCTAGTCAGTTACCTTTTGAACAAATTTAGATTGGCGAAACTCTCTCAAAGTCTCATGTCCTTTTTAAAGAGTAAGAAAATAGGTTGCAATCGATTCAAGCTGTGATCCCGATTGGCCACGATCGATCCCGGACCATTGCAATCGGTTTGAGATCATCGACAATCCGACAGTTGTGATCGATCAAAGCCCAGACCCGATCGGCCACAACCGATCTCGGACCGCGGCGATCGGTCCGATCGGCGACGATCCGACGGTTGTGATCGATCCAAGCCCTGATCCCGATCGGCCACGACCGATCTCGGACCATGGCGATCGGTCCGATCGCCAACGATCCAATGGTTGCGATCGATATCCAAGCCCTGATCCATCCCGATCGGCCACGACCGATCTCGGACCGTTGCGATCGGTCCGATCGGCGACGATCTGACGGTTGCGATCGATATCCAAGCCCTGATCCTTCCTGATCAGCCACGACCGATCTCGGACCATTGCGATCGGTTCGATCGACGATGACCCGACGGTTGCGATCGATCGAAGCCATGATCGATCCGATCGGCGACGACCGATCTCGGACCGTCACGATCGATCCAATCGGCGACGACCCGACAGTTGAGATCGATCGAAGCCATGATCGATCCCGATCGGCGACGACCGATCTCGGACCGTCGCGATCGATCCGTTCGGTGTCGCATATTTTTATTTCATAATTCTTTTTAATATTTTTATAAAATTTATTTTTATAAAATTTATTTTAAAAAAAAAACATTACGACACAATGCTTGCATCACTAAATAAAAAATTATTTTTTAATTTACTATTTTATTGCATCGCTATTGCGTCACTATTTAACATAATTAATTTTTAAATAACATTACGATGCACAGGGTTGCATCGCAATTTTTTAATTTGATAATTATATTATATAAAAATTAATTCTATTTAAAATAATTGCGACGCACTGATTTACGTCGCAATATTTTTTTCTCATAATTATATTTTATAAAAAAATATTTTATTTAAATAATTGCAACGTAATTTGTGCGTCGCTAAATTAAAAATAATTTTTTTAATTTTTTGGTTTATTGCGTCATTAATGCGTCGCTATTTAATGTAATTAAATTTTTTAAAAATATTGCGACGCACTGAGTTGCGTCGCAATTATTTTTTCTTATATTTATACTTTATTAAAATTAAATTTGTTTAAAATAATTGTGATGCAATTAATGCATTGCTAAATTAAAAATAATTTTTCTAATTTTCTGATTTATTGCCTCGCTAATGAGTCGCTATTTTAAATAATTAATTTTTTAAAAAAATATTGCGATGCACAGAGTTGCGTCGTAATATTTTTTTCTCATATTTATATTTTATAAAATTAATTTTACTTAAAATATTTGCGATGCAATTAGTGCGTCGCTAAATAAAAATAATTTTTCTGAATTTCTGTTTATTGCGTCGCTATTTAACATAATTAATTTTTTAAAAACATTGCGACGCATAGCTAGGGTTGCGTCACAATTTTTTTATTTCATAATTATTTTTATAAAAATTAATTTTATTTAAAATAATTGCGACATAGTTAGTGCGTTGCTAAATTAAAAATAATTATTCTAATTTTTTGATTTATTGCATCGCTAATAGATCGCTATTTAACATATTTAATTTTTTAAAAAACATTGCGACGCACTGAGTTGCGTCGCAATATTTTTTTCTCATGTTTATATTTTATAAAAATTAATTTTATTTAAATTATTTGCGACGCAATTAGTGCGTCGCTAAATTAAAAATAATTTTTCTAATTTTTTGATTTATTGCATCGCTAATGCGTCGCTATTTAACATAATTAATTTTTAAAAAACATTGCGACGCATTGCGTCGCAATATTTTTTTTCATATTTATATTTAATAAAAAATTAATTTAAAAATATTGCGACGCATTATTTGTGTCGCTAAATAAAAAATTAATTTTCTGATTTATTGAGTCGCTAATGCGTCGCTAATTGCGTCGCAATATTTGTTGTCACGGAGGCGTCGCAAAGTGGTCGCAATTTAGTGATGCATCATTGCGTCGCTATTTCAGTATTTTATTGTAGTGTATTGAGAAAGCAATAATTAAATAAAACAAATTATATTTTTAAAAATATGTTATCCACAGCATGCTTTGAATTGAGTAGCATTATATCTTAATTATTTTATTTATTATGTATGGATAAAAAAATATTTAATGAACAAAATAATATTATTAAAAGTATGACATATTTTTCCACATGAAGAAATTAGAATATTTATTTTTTCACTATTAACAAACATATTTAATTATTTTGTAAATAATATCTATTATAATAACCATTCATTTTCTTTAGTGTACATGAAGTTAATTATTCTTGGTAAATCCAACCAATCATGTGATTTGTAAATCAGGTTAATTAATAAACGCATATTAATATAACTCCAATATTATTGATCGGCATGGTGACAGGAGTGCCAGCATTGTCCATCAAACAAAAAGAATAAATCAAAGCCTTCGACAGATTACAACAAGCGGAGCTATTGTCCAGAACAATCTCGCCAAAGCAAGCCCCTAAATGCTTCCCTTCTCCGTTCCTTTCTCCTCTGTTTCACACGAATTAACATAGCAGCCACCACGCAACCACCGCCACCAACACCACGGAAGCCAGTGCCACCGTCCTCTCTCCGGCACTCACGATCTGTACGGGGAACAGACAGTCCCCCCGAGAGAGATTCATGGTCGTGATCTTCCCCAGCCCTTTGAAATCACAAGCCCTCACGTCCTGATCCATCGCCTGGAAGTAGGCATTGAACGCGTAGGATATGTTCCCCGAGAGGCTCAGCCCTTGGCACGACGACCCGTAACCCAAAGGCGTACAGTCGCCGGTCGAGCGCGCATAATTCACACTCGACGGTACCAGCTTCAAGTTCTTCTTCATTGCCGTTTCATCCAATATGCACCATCGTTCTGCCAGATATTGCACTCCGTTCGCTCCGACCAAATACTTGTCCATCCCCTTGCCGCTGAGATCCATGGCGAACTTGGGCCTTCCGTCGTACGTAAAGATTCCCCAGTGCCGCTCGAAGTTCCCCGGCACGACGCTCTTCATGTCCTCGTCGATCAACCCGAATAGGTAGACCTCCAATTTTCCAGGCCTCAGCGGCGTGCCGACTTTTCTCGCCAACTTGTTCAAAAATCCATCGTAGAACCTCTTGGCGAGCTTCTTGTTTGCATTTCTGTCACCGTCTGTCGGCCAGCCAACCTCCCCGATGATTATCTTCATGTTGGGCACGCCGGCCTTCCTGAGGGACCAGACAAGGGTGTCGTAGTTGGCGTCGAACATGTTGGTGTAATTGAGCCCTTTGTCGACGACCGGCTGGCTCTTGCCGTCGAAGAAGGCAAAGTCGACGGGGAAGTTGGGGTCTTGGTAGAGGCTGAGGTAGGGGTAGACGTTGATGACGAAGGGGGAGCCTTTGGAGTCGAGGTAACGGATGATTTTGATCATGAGGGCGCGGATGTCCCTGCGGAAGTTCCCAGCGGAGGGCACCGAGTCGTTGACGGGGGAGGAGTAGATGTCGGCATTTTGCGGGATGGTTGCCTTGATCCGGTTGCCGAGTCCGGCCTCATCGAGGGCTCTTTGGATGTTTTTAGCGCCGGGAATGTGGTGCCCGCGAAGGCCCCGTTGTTACCCTTGAGGAAGGGCTCGTTGCCAACGGCTACGTACCTGGCCAAAATGATCAAAGATGAACGTACGTACGTACAACCGGAATAGATCCTCAATTCAAATCAAAGGCTAGTTTAATCTGGTTCTAGATTTTGACCCACTGTTCCTACGTACGTGTTGCCCAATTGATCGATTATTTTTGGTTGTGGCAAGGATTTGCTGATGTTCTTGCAAAAAAATTAGCATTCAAACTCCCCAAATGTTATTCTCTCAGAGTAACCTGCTGCGTGTAATTTTAGAAGTTCTTCAACGAATGGTCCAGTGATGTTTAGATTTTTGTTTTAGGAAAAAAAAATTATTTAAAAGAAGAAGAAGAAGATGATGAAAAAAAAAAAAGGCACCAAAGTAATCGATAACGTACGTACTGTATCAAATTGAAAATTGGAGATAACGAGCTAGGAGAGGGGAATCATATATACTTAATATTGACACCTGCACCCTTGTGATCGTACTTGATGACGTTCTGCTTGACCCAGTCCTTGGCGTTCTTGTAGTCGATGCCGATATCACCCAAGTGGTCATTTGGAATGGCAAGCACGACCTCGATCCCGGTCCCGGCCAAGGCATCGACGATCCAAGGGTCGGCATCGAACAGCTTGACCCTGTTGATCTTGTTAGCCTTGAGCATCTGAACCACCATGGCCGGGTCCATCGGGTGTGACATCAGGGTCCCCCAGTTTACGCCGATGCCATCGATTATTGCCATCGCCGCGGCCAAGATCACGGCAATGCAGGTGGCCCATGCCACGATCCCAGCCCGAACCATGGTGAGACGAGCTGGTGATGTGAGATTGTTGCTAGACAAACCAAAGGGAGGAAATAGAAGGCGGGGAGGGCTGAGAGAGAGAGAGAAGGGCAGGGAAGAAGAGATTTTGAGTCTTTCAGAGGTTGTTGAGCTAGCGAAGCAACGTCGATTGCAAAGGATCTGGCTATCTATCGTAGCACGAATATCAAAATACGCGTGGGACACGCAGGCGCACCGATCGAGGACTATTGGAACTAAGGGTTAGGCGTTGCTTGCAAGCGAAGGGGCTATGATAGATAGATAGATGGAGCAACGTTCCTGGCTGGTGATGAGATATCAAATCTGGGGTGGGCCACATCCTGACCGTCCAACCTGGAACCACAGACGGCCGAATCATTGTGCTTGAAACCAGTCCCAACTGGGGTTTGTAGCCAAATGGATATATATGGACCTGACCATCTTCTTTTGCATAGGGCTGGGATCGATTCAACCATATAACTCAAGTTTGAACCGGAATCAGATTCAACCAATTTAGCTTACATGTGCCGCATCAAATTTTGCTTGACAAGGCCTGCTAATTTGATACAAAGTAACAAGCTAATCAAATGATAACACATGACAATCAATTAGAAAGCGATAAGTCATGGCCAATCAAAAAGTGACGCATGTCTTTCGGATAAAGAAAGTCTCACGCAGAGAACAACAATGGGGAGCTTCTATTTACACCGCAAAAATTACTGTTCACATCTTTAAATTTTTTTAAAATTTTTAAATTCAGGATATGGGAAGCGATTTTGTAATTTTTTTCTACATCAAAAAAAAAAAAAAAGAAATTCTAAACTGGATCTCTTCCTCACCCCATCCGATCGCTCCCCTCATTTCTTTCCTCTTCCTCTTCCCTTCTCCTTTCCAGACTGACAAGCGACTCCCCTCATTTCTGTCCTCTTTCTCTTCCCTTCTCCTTTCCAGACTGACAAGCGGCATGTAGTGGTGAGCGTCCGGCTTCGTTTCCTCCCGACGGCGAGTGGCGGAGATGGCTTTCCATTTGATCTCCTTCCCATGGGACAAGAGACAAAAAAAAAAAAAAAAAAATTTAAAAAAATACCCCTAAATTAAACCTTCCCTCTGTCTTCCCCTCACCAACCTCATTGTCATCTTCATTAGTTCGCTTTTCTTTTTTTTCATCATTTTTTAAATTTACCCTATTTAGCTTCTTGTTTGGTACAATGATGGAGGAGGGGTTTGTTGCACAGCTTCCGCCAAGATAAGGAGCATGAGAAAAGATGGAGAGCAAAAAAAAAGAATAGATGGATATGAAAAAAAAAGAATGCCTTTATTCTTTTGAGGCTTCATCTATCCGATTACATCCAAAGAGAGCCTTAAATAATCATCCATCTTGGATAATAAAACTTCTCCGCACTAGCACGTAACAAACTCCCTAACAAACTCCCTAGAATATGGAAGTCTATCCAAAAAAAACCTGAGCCCAATCCCATGGATCCAGTCCTATAGCCTACAATTAGGTTATTAACATTCTCTCAAAAAACTCCCTTTTAAGCCATGCAAGAAAGCACTCAAATCTGAGCCCATGTACACCCATAACTCACATGCTCTCTATTCTTGGTCACAAGCTGACACAACTTAGGAACCTGAGGACTTATATAGCCTAAGCTCTCAAACCTGTGTGACTCATCCAGACTTTGAATGTGCCACACCTGAGCTTACAGTTTGTTTCCGAATAAGGTGTGGAGAGAAAATTTTGAGGTATAACGGTCATTACATAATGAAGCAAATTGGATATATTTTTTTTAAAGTAGAGGTGTGGAGAGTAATTTTTGTGGTGCAAATAGAAGCTCCCACAACAATGACACTATCCTATTCAAAACATGAATATTTTAATTTGAAGGTCTACTATTAAATAGATTAAATTAGTATTACTTTTCGTACCTTTGTATAATTATCCCTATATGCAGGGAAGAAATAAAATGTAGAATTATCACTTATTAGAGGTGAAGGGGCCAGTTGACCCCATGAAAATTAAAAATTTTTTGGACGGCCCTAAAGGCCGACACCCGACGGCCCCAAGGGCCGACATCTTCAAGACCGACGGCCCCAAAGGCCGACACCCGATGGCCCCAAAGGCCGACATCTCCAAGACCGACGGCCCAAAGGCCGACACCCCGACGACCCCAAAGGCCGACATCAAAGCCCGATGGCCCCAAAGGCCGACACCCGACGGCCCCAAAGGCCGATATCTCCAAGCCCGACGGCCCCAAAGGCCGACATCTCCAAGACCGACGGCCCCAAGGCCGACATCTCCAAGACCGACGGCCCCAAAGGCCGACACCCGACGGCCCCAAAGGCCGACATCTCCAAGACCGACGGCCCCAAAGGCCGACACCCGATGGCCCCAAAGGCCGACATCTCCAAGCCCGATGGCCCCAAAAGCCGACACCCGACGGCCCCAAAGGCCGACATCTCCAAGACCAACGGCCCCAAAGGCCGACACCCGACGGCCCCAAAGGTCGACATCTCCAAGCCCGATGGCCCCAAAGGCCGACACCCGACGGCCCCAAAGGCCGACATCTCCAAAACCGACGGCCCCAAAGGCCGACACCCGACGGCCACAAAGGCCGACATCTCCAAGACCGACACCTGCCCCAAAGGCCGACATCTCCAAGCCCGACGGCCCCAAAGGCCGACATCTCCAAGACCGACGGCCCAAAAGGCCAACACCTGAAGCGCGCCGCCCGACGCGCGCCGCCAGCGCCGACGCATGCCGCCCGACAGTGCCAGATCCGACAATCCAATGGCCCCGCTAGCTGATGGGACGCAGCCCACTAACCAGCCCAGATTCACACAATCCCATGTGATCACGCCAGAATCAACCCCTATAAAAAGGTGAATCCACCCGGTAAACAGGTACGCGCAATAACCCCCAAAATCGTCATCTCTACTCTCAAAGGGATCCCTCCTCTCGGAGATCCCTCTTTTTCCACACAAAAACAGGGCTCACTCGAGCCCTTCTTCAACTGTGACCTCAATCACTAACTTGGTCGTCGGAGGGTCCCGCCGGAGACCCCCTTCGGCCCCAGGACTTCCTTGCAGGCAACCCGGCGAAGCGAGGATTCGAGGAGCGCCTTCGTTCCCGACGTCCAGGAGAGGTGATCGAGCGTCATCAGATTGGCGCGCCAGGTAGGGGATAAGAAAAGTAGCGAACGTTCTCCTGAGCTACACTTTTCATCCCCTCTCTTCTTCAAGAAGCCATGGTGGTGACTCGAGCCCATGACGCCTCCGTCAGCTGCCCAGCGGGGCTCCTCTCGTCAGCTAGGCAGCAGGAGGCCGATCCCCCCTGCTACCAACCCTCCAGTTGCCGGTCCGCCGTCGGACGCTGCTGTCCAAACAGCGGAGCAGCTGGCAACCCTCTCCCAGCAAGTCCAGAATCTCACCGCCATGATCCACGGGCTCCAGCAACGACAGTCCGTGGACACCCAGCATCAGACTGCTCCCCTCGCCAGTCACAGTCGGCGAGGGGAGGTTCTCCTCGGCGGGAGGCCGGTCGGCGAGAGACGGCCGACATCAAGTTTCCCCTAGGAAGCCTCGACGCGAGACCTCCAAGCGGCCACTGTCCCCTGACCGCGGCCCCAGCGAATTTCCTCCCAAGCCATCACCATGAGGAACCCAGGCGGAAGTCCCGACTTCCATCTCCATCTCCTTCCGCCTCCTCTTATTCTTCCTCCGAGCCACCTCGGAGGGCCCCGACGATCAGCCGCCAGGCGGAGGAACGCCTGGAGGAGTACAGGCGACTAGACGAGCTCTCCAAGAAGATCAACCATCAGCCGGAGGATGAGTTCGACACTCGTCTCCTTACACTCGCCGCATACTGGAGGAACCGGTTTCCTCCAGGTTCTGCTTCCCCAGGTGGACCCGTATGACGGTACGATCGACCCCCTCGATCACCTCGAGGGTTACAAACTATGATGCAAGTCCAGGCGCCTCAGACGCCTCCTCTGCAAGGCCTTCCCCGCAACTCTGTGGAAGGCCGCCTGTGCATGGCACTCACGCCTGCCCCCTCACAAGCGTCGACTCCTTCCGGGAGCTGAAGAAAGCATTTTGGGCCACTTCGATGCCTACCGCCGAATCCCAAGGGTGGCAGACAGCCTCTTCTCCATCCGCCAGAAGGAAGGAAGTCGCTGCGGGACTTCGTGTCCCGATTCAAAACGCCGCCCTCGAGGTCTACCATCTCGATGATGCGGCGGCTGCCTTGGCGCTGAAGTGGGACTCCTTCCGTCCCGCTTCACCTTCTCTGATAAGAAGCCACCGAGCTCTTACTCCGACCTCCTCCTCCGGGCCCAGAAGTACATCCAGGTGGATGAAGCCGACTTCACCCGCCGGGAATCCTCAAGAAACTCCAACGGGCCCCTCGACACAGGCAAGCTGACCCGCCTCACCGTTCCGAGAACAAGCGATGGAGCCCCGTCCCCGACGAGAATGAGCTCACTCCTCTCCTTGCCCCTCGATCCCACATCCTAATGAATCGAGGGCGAGCCTTACCTCCAGCGTTCTCCCCCCATGAAGAAAGGTGCACCATGCGACGAAGCCGCTATTGTCGATTCCACCGGGACTACGGCCACGACACCGACAGCTGCTACAAGCTTGAAGCGGGCCATCGAGGAGCTCATCCAATGGGCTACCTCGGCAAGTATGTCCAGGACGCAACAGCCGCGCCGGCCATCATGGGGCCTCCACCAGCTCAAAGCCACCGTCGACAACACTCCCACGGAGCGGATGATCGGGATGGTGTCCTGGGGATCAGCTTCTGCACCTAAACGGCCGAGGTATCCAAGCCTACCGAGGGGCAAGCTGTCCCCCAACTGAGAAGGTCCCTACCGCACCACCGAAAACACTTCACCGGGGGCATGCAAACTAGAAGAGCTTGACGGGAAGCCCGTTCCTCGTACCTGGAATGCGGACGACCTCCGCCAGTATTACCAATGTACTCCAGAAGCATGAGTAATAAAGAAAGCCCCTTCTGACGCCACAGTTTATTCTCCCTTGCGCCAAGTCTCTCAAAAGGAGCTCACGCATCGCGGCCCACGGGACACCACTCGGCCCCAGCACGGCGGTGCCCCCGAGTNTTCTATTTTTTGAAATAACATCTTGAATTATGTCCATGCCATCTTGAACAGAAAGATTTAATAAATGACATGCACATCTAATATGAAATAATTGTCTATTTAAAATGGGATGCAATGAGTTGTTTAATAATGCAATAGCAGAATTATTATTAGATGCATTATCAAAAGTAATAGATATTATTTTATCATTAATA
The DNA here is from genome assembly GCA_900491605.1 of Calamus simplicifolius. Taxonomy (NCBI): domain Eukaryota; kingdom Viridiplantae; phylum Streptophyta; class Magnoliopsida; order Arecales; family Arecaceae; genus Calamus; species Calamus simplicifolius. Next base: position 1,017,074 of record UESW01004215.1, on the reverse strand, counting down.
TTATATAGCATTCAGTTTGATAAATAGTATTTAAAATTTGTTGCCCCGAATGTGGAAAATCAAAAGCATGAAAAGCAAGAATTCGTTTATGTAGTTGCCAATTATCATTAATATAATGAGCAATAATAGCAATAAAATAATTACTATAGATGACAATCAAATATCAGAAGTTAAAGAAACTCTAGCATTTAAATTTGAGAGTGTTTCAATTAAACTTTGTTTCATTGTTAAAAGGTTTGTCATAGCTACTCTTCTTAATGTACGCTTACTAGTTCTTCTATAAGTAGGTTGTAGGCCTAATTGAATATATTGTTCAAAATTATAAGATTCACATAAACTAAAAGGTAATTTATTCTGAACTATCCATCTTACAAGTAATTTCCTTCGATTTTCATGATTATATGCAAAAGTATCTGCAAGTGATCCTCCTTGTATATTAAGGATACTTTGCTGACATAAATTTTGCATTCAATGAGTCTCTTGATGTCTTTTTAAATACCATGTTCCTCCGGTACTAGTACAACTATAAAGTTTTGAATATTTTCTATATTTTGCTTTAATGACTCTATCAACCATAATTCTATCAAAATCATTCCAAACCTCTTACGAGAAGAGGTTTGACCTTCACTCCGTTCACTGACACTGGTTCTAAAGGAAACTTGTGAATTAGTTTCCACTCCCTTAGAAACAGGAGGTATGCCAAAATAGCTTTCGCCATAAGATGCTATATTTAAAAATTTAAATTAATGAATGCAAAAAAAAATAAAAACTAACCACAATAAGGAATTGAGAAGAGGATCAGAGGTGGAGGTATCGAGCCGAGATTTGTGAGATTCCTCTTACGCTCTCACCTCTCAACAAGAAGTAACTCATTTCTTTTGTACTTCAAACTTCTCAACAACAACCTCCTCTTTTATAATACTTGAACACTTGTTAGAGAACTTGCCACTTGCCAAAACACTTGCAAACTAAAAATTAAATTGCTATAGCACTTGCTAGAAGAAAGAAATAGTAGTAATAGAGAAGAAAAGAAGAGTTGATTTGGTATTGTAAGAATGAAAAAGGAATTGACTATTTATAAAAATTATTATTTTTTTTTTTTTCAAAACATCCTTCAATATAGCTATTGAAGGTGTTAAAAGGCATGATCCATTAAGGTAGTGTTTGATAGAAAAAATATTATCCATAGATAAGTGTACGGGATAGAGTTTGTCCCCTAGCTATCCCTAGGGATATCCCTTGGCTATCCCATTGATTATATCAAATGCAAAAAGGTAAATCCATAGGATAACTTTTTTTTACTCTTATTTGGAGGGATAACCAGCTATTTCTGCATTCTTTAGAGAATAAATTGAGGGGATATCCCATGGTTAACCATGGTTAACCATGGATTATCCCTTTGGTTAACTTTATTCCCAGCTATCCCTTATAGTTATGACTTTTCGGGATAAGAGGGGATATCCCCTGGATATCCTTTCTTATCCCCTATTTCAAACACTACCTAAGAGTCATCAGGGGATATGTCTAATACGGCCCAAGTTGTGCTGTGCCCAGCGCTCGATACAGCCCGGTGTCCATGTGAGAAGGGTAACCAGCATTACTGTTTGATTTAAATATCTGAATACTTCTATTTTTTCAATTTAGTTGGGCCCTCGATGTTGGAATCCGTGGACCAACGGTATTTTTAATTGGTTCGGCGATTTTGATACCATCAGTGAGCTGGCAGTTCAAAGGAAGATGAATGTGGTGGGACACGGCATAGCTCAGTGCCCACGTGAGAGGAGGGTGATCAGCATCACTGTTTGATTTAAATATCTGAATACTTCTATTTTTTCAATATAATTGTACCCTCGAAGTTGGAATCCGTGGACCAGCGTTATTTTTAATTGGTTTGGCGATTTTGATACCATCAGTGAGCTGGCAGTTCAAAGGAAGATGGATATTGGTGGGTAGTCCTTTTCCGATGGCTACAGGCATAGGAGTACAGCATACTCGCTCCTACTATCACTTTGCAAGCAACCAATGTTTTAGTGCCAAACCAAACCGATTTTTTTTTATATAAGAATCTTGATCTGCTTGTCATTGTTATAAGAACGGTTCAAACAAGCACCGAGAGATTCCATTAATTTTCATTGATGGAGGCATGAGATTCCATTCCATTAGCTCAGACGAGTGCAAGGATTCTGCACCGTCCACCAAAAAATTAAGATGCTGGCTTGATGGGGACCTGGAGAAGATATTTGGAAGTCTCCGTCGGATTCCCGTTGGGCCCACGCAACAGAACTTCGACGTCGCCTTCTTTATATCTTCGGACCGCCGTGATCGCATGTTAAGCGAGGTGGCTATTTTGACTAATAGGACCAAATGGATTGATGCATATGTCCTAATGTCATCCAACTTAGGCATAGAAAAGATGTGTACTTGTTGATGGGGTTCTCGCCAAGATGAATGACCTGCAAGAAGTTTCGAGACTAGAAGGAGCTCCGGTAGGAACCCTTCGACGCCCAAGTTAGTAACCGAGATCACAGCCGAAAGGGAGCTCGAGAGAGCTCCTTGAAGGCAGAAAAGGCTCCGAGAGTTGGAGTCTTTCTGAGATTTTGTGTTGATGAGCTCTTGTGTTCACATACCTGGGCTTCAAGTTGACTTACCCTTTTATAGGCATTTGACATTCGTATGGGGATTAGCCACGTGAAGTTCCGTGAGAGAGGAATGTCTGCGGAACACGTGAAAGTTACGTAAATTTGGGCTGGTCGGTAGGCTTTGTCCCATCGGAAAGGGAGAGCTGGTGGTTAGTGGGCCAGGTCCCATCGATCGGCGAGGCCAGTTGGTAGGTGGGCCTGGTCCCATCGACGGTATGGCCAGGTGGTAGGTGGGCCTAGCTGTGTCAGGCTGTACAAGTCAAAAGGTTGGTGGGCCTGACGGCCGAGACCGTCTTGAAGAAGTCGGGGCCGCCACGGCCGACTGGGAGAGACCGGGACCGCATAGGGTCGACTTGAAGAAGTCGGGGCCGCCACGGCTTGACTAGGAGAGATCGGGCCACCCCGGCCGACTCGGAGAGGCCGGGGCCGCACGAGGCCAACGTGGAGGAATCGGAGCAGACACGGGGCCGACTTAAAGAAGTCAGGGCCGCCACGGCCGACTAGGAGAGACCGGGACCACAGAGGGTCGACTTGAAGAAGTCGGGGCTGCCATGGCTGACCAAAAGAGATCGGGGCCGCCCCAGCCGACTCGGAGAGGCCGGGGCTGCAGAGGACCGCTGGGGCCGCACGAGGCCGATGTGGAGTAATCGGAGTAGACACAGGGCCGACTTGAAGAAGTTGGGGCCACCACAGCCAACTAGGAGAGATCGGGACCGTAAAGGGTCGACTTGAAGAAGTCGGGGCCGCCACGGCTGATTTGAAAAAGTTAGGGCAGACATGCCCGCGCCACTTGATCGATTTCACCGTGATTATTCACGTAGCTCTATCAGCCATATCATATGCCCCCCCGCTCCTGAGCGCGAAGGGCCACGCGCATGTTGTCCCTTGGGCGAAAGGAGCGTGAAAATTTGAAAATGATTGCCAGTTATGGGTACCTTTAATAGCATGGGAGCTATCATGCTCTCTCGAAGCAGTGTCGCTTCGAAAATCTTCCAAAATCAAGCGAAAGGTGGGGATTGACGTCAGCACCAGGCATCCCGAGGGGGCACCTCTCGAAGGATGGGAGAAAGGGCGGGTGCCATCATTGCCTCTCCGCTCTTCACGCATCATCATTGGCCGGGGATCCAGCTCCTCAGGCTGAACCGAGGCGATGCACCTCGGGCACAAGCGAGATCGCCGATAGCTGGACACCTGGAGCAGTGGCCGTGGGCCACATGGTGAGATCTCGGGCAAGGCGATTCAAAGCCGGGGTATAAAGCCGTTCCTTGTGCTCGGGGAGGACCTTTACATTGTTACTGCTTCCTCTGCAACCTCCTTCCCTGAGCCCTGAGTTTCCCTGCAGCCTAAGACCTCCGATCTTCGTCTCCCTCCTAAGCTTCAGGTTAGTCTTCCCCCTTTGCTTCCTCTTCTTTGACTCATGGACCGCCGGGCCATTAGGCAGGGTAAGAGACCTTTGGTAGAGTCTCTCGCTCCTTTGTTGAGGATCATGCCCCATTAGCTAGCCGAGTGCCCTGGCCGGTGGGTGGAATTACCATCCGTGACCGGTCGGCGGCGAGAGACCAATCATCCGCCTGAGTTTTCCCGGTGAGAGCAATCCCTGTGTCTTCCAACCGTCCGATGCCTCCTCGGCAGCCGGTCTTGACCCAACAGGGCCAGGGGGTGGCCTCCACCATGACCCCCGAGAAAGTAGAGGACCTTAGGAATAGTATAGGGTCCCCAGCTTCATCCGCCTGTTCGCACCAGGGCCCGAGGATAGAGTAAACTCCCACCTTCTCGGTCGGGTTGCTTTGTACGAGGAGTTCTTTCGGTGCGGATTGCGCTTTCCGCTTCATCCCTTTTTCTTGAACTTGCTGAATAGGTATATGTTGGTGCCTGCGCAGCTGATTCCAAACTCTATTTGGATCATCTACGCATTTGTCGTCCTTAGCTCAGAGGCTAGGCTTTCATTATTCCGAACCTTCTACAAGCTCCGCCGCCAAGGTGAGGAGGCCTGGTGGGTATTCACCGCCAGGCCGGATAGGGCCCTTTCTCTGGGTCTCCCGTCCAAGGTTAGGGGATGAAATCCTAATTTTTGTATGCCCATGTGGAGGGGGTGAGGGCCGACTGGAGAGAGCCCGACATCAGCCCCAACGAGAACTCAGCCATGGGCAAGAAGGACGGGGAGCTTTTCCGCCACCTAACCTCCTGTGAGATCCCCTCCTATAAGGAGTTGCTGTCCGAGGAGAACCTATACGAGGCCGAACTGGCACCGGCGGTTGGTGAGAACGAAAAACCTATCCTTCTCATCCCCGGCCCGGCATTACAATTATATATACTTACTAATGTTTGATTTTTGTGCAGCGATGAAAATTTCCGCCGAAAAGCTGGAGGCCGCCATGCGCCAGAAGAGACAGGCGGCTGGTGAGAAAGTAAGCCAGCCAAGAGGGCACGAAAGAAGGCCCAGGTCGAGACGGCCCAAGTTTCAGAGGTTCTCGCGCCTCATGTGGAGGTGGTTCCTGCGAAGGAGCCGGCGAGGGAGGCGCTGGCAAAAGTAGCGGTCCCCGGCCCGGCCGAGGCCGAGGCAATAGAAGGGGGCTAGTTGGCCCCACCTAGTAGTGCCGAGGGGGGAATTCCAGCCGCCACCGAACCGGTCGTGGTGGATCTGGACCCCGATACAGAAGTCCCTGCTGCTACGGAGCCGGCCGTGGCGGGGAGAGCGAATGATGAAGAGGGCTTCCTGGCTCCTCCTGCTGGGGGCGGAAGGGGCTCCCCCAACAGTCGAAGAGGGGGAGGCAGCAGGAGGGGCCGCCAATGCCGGGACGACAATGGCCGGCAAGGATAGGGCCGAGCCAGGGAGTTCCTCCTGAAGATCGATACACGCCTCGCCGGCGAGCATTGAGAAGGTGCCGAGGCGACCACAATGGCCGGCGCCTAGACTCTCCTCCATGGAAGATACCGGGGAGGCGGTATACCTTCTATGAGGGCGCGGTCCTTGCGAATTAACACAAAGATGGAACAACAATCCATCGCTGAAATCCTCGACATGACATTCGTGTCGGTGCTCCAGGTAATTTTTCGTCCCTAGCTCTTTCTTAATGCACTTAAATTGACATGTAGCTAACAAACTATTCGGTGCAAATGGCCAACGGGGCCTTTGCCCTCCGCGAGGCGGTGGCCCGGTCGAGCGACTTGCTTGCACGCTCCGAGGAAAGGATCGACATGCATAAGGGGCAGTGCAACGAGCTGGCCGAGAAGCTTCCTCGGTAGCAGGAGGAAGCCAAGGCCAAGGAGGATGACCTGAGCGGCAAGCTTAAGGAGGCGGAGAGCCGAGCGGAGATCAAAGGCGGCCGAGCCTCCGCAGCCGAAACCAAGCTGGCCTTGGTCTCGGCCAGGCTGGAATCGACTGGGACAAGAATAGAGGAGCTGGTCCGCCAACTTAAGCACATGGAGGACGAGCCGATGCGGCGATGGACGAGACCCGTGCCACCGTGGAGAGGGCTGCCGCAGTGGAGATGGCAGCGGTCGAGGCAGGGTATGGGCGGGCCAAAGTAGTGGCCCAAGTCCAGAAGCCAGGGCCTGCGTCGAGGAGGCCGAGAGCCAGGCCTGGGAAGCCGAGGTGCAAGCTAGGGAGGCTGAGGCCCGAGCCGACAATGTCGTCGCTGATTTTAAAGCCTCGTCAGAGTTTGAGCAAGAAGTAATTGAGGTCAGCATCGATGCCTATGCGAAGGGCTTCAACCTATGCAAGGCGAAGATGTCTGAGGCCTTCAACATCAACAGCTATGATCTTGAGACGATCCAGCCTGGGGATCTGGACGGCGAGAAATCGAAGGAGGAGGCGGCCGGGGGAGAATCAGGACCTAGCGGGCCTTGCACTTGAGGCATTTGTATCTTTCCTTTTACCTTGTACTTTTCTTTTCATTTTGTAACCGACTTCAGGTCGGGTTTGTAACTGTCAAAAGACATCAATGAAAAGAACTATTTTCTTCAAAGTGTTCTTCCTTGTCTTTCTCTTTATAGCTATCTCGCATGTCTATGATGCCGCCATAATCCTGTAGACTTAGGTTTGATAATGAACGAGTAGATCCGCCAGGGCTCGTGCCACCAGTCGGGCTTGTGGTGCACTAGGTCTCTGGCTGGGTAAGTAAGGTAGTTGTCGCCAGCCGCAAGAGAATCTAGATATGCATGGACAACCTTTAGAACCATCTTAGGGACTCGCACGCGAACTTAGGGGACAACTTAAATGGGTACAAGGCTACCAGATCCACAAACCGCTTTGGGGGTTTGAGTGCCGGCCCGAGGGGCAACTCGACCGGGTACAAAACTGTTAGGGACTTGAACCGACTCGGAGGCATCTCCTTGCGGGCCTAGTTGTGTCCTATTAGCCGTGATGCCGGTGAGCTCTTTTTGAACCGTCTCGGAGGTTTGTGTGTCGGATCGAGGGGTGACTCGACCGGGTACAGAGCTGTTAGGGACTTGAATTGACTCGGGAGCATCTCCTTGCCGGGCCGAGTGGTGTCCCGTTAGCTATGATGCCGACGAGCTCCTTTTGAACCTTCTTGGGGGTTTGTGTGCCAGCCCAAAGGGTGACTCGACCGGGTATAAAGCTGTTAGCGACTTGAACCAACTCGGGGCCATCTCCTTGTCGGGTCGAGTGGTGTCTCGTTAACCGTTATGACGGCAAGCTCCTTTTGAACCGCCTCGGGGTTTATGTACCGGCCCGAGGGACGACCCGACTGGGTATAGAGTGTTAGGGACTTGAATCGACTCAGGGGCAACTCCTTGCCGGGCCGAGTGGTGTCCCATTAGCCGTGATGCTAGCGAGCTCCTTTTGAACCATCTTAGGGGTTTGTGTGCCGGCCCGAGAGGTGACTCGATCGGGTATAGAGCTGTTAGGGACTTGAACCGACTCGGGGGCATCTCCTTGACGGGCCGAGTGGTATCCCATTAGCCGTGATGCCGGCGAGCTTCTTTTGAACCTTCTTGGGGGTTTGTATGCCGGCCCGAGGGGTGACTTGACCGGGTACAGAGCTGCTAGGGACTTAAACCGACTCGGGGGCATCTCCTTGCCGGGCCGGTGGTCCCGTTAGCCTTGATGCCGGCGAGCTCCTTTTGAACCGCCTCGAGGGATTATATGCCGGCCCGAGGGGTGACTCGACCGGGTATAGAGCTGTTAGGGACTTGAACCGACTCGGGGGCATCTTCTTGCCGGGCCGAGTGGTGTCCCGTTAGCCGTGATGCCGGTGAGCTCCTTTTGAACATGTCCTCGAGCATAGGGAAGAACCGAGTGTGGTGTTGAAGGAAAATCCTTTATTGTCAATTATGTGGAGAGATACACTATTGATAGTATCAGCAAAGGTTGTCTGCATTCCAGGTACACGGGATGGGTCGGCTGTTGAGCTCTTCAATTCAGTATGCCCCATGGTGGCTCTTTTCTCTCTTGGCCAGCAATAAACTCTTGATACACTGCAATCACTGCAGATATATTAGAGATCTCACATGATTATTTCTTGAATTTTTCTAGGATTAAGGAAGAAAAACATACTAGGAGCACCATGGACCTCAAGGTTTGGTGTATTCTTTTCATCATCCTCTTCGTCACTCCTTCTTCATTGGTGTCACGATCATTGTGATCATGCTCGTCGCCATGGCTGTGCTTCCTTGAGTGTAAAGTGTGGAGACAGAAAAGATAGGAGGCATCAAGGAAAACAGGGAGGAGAGGGAGATCTGAGACTCTTCGTCGGCAGCACCATAGATACGACCACGACGGGCACCGGTTGGCAATGATCAACAACAAAGGAAGAAGAGAGAGCATGGGAGGTTGCCAGTGGAGGAGAGGGAGAGGAGGGAAGCGAATGGTGGATCTGGCAGGAAGAGAAGCCGTGGGCAGAGAAGGCGGCTGGCCATGGTGGTGGTGCAAAGGGAGAGTGTGGTCGGGTGGTCGGCGGCGATGGGAAACGCAGACAAAGCCACAGCGGCAGTGTTGGTGAAGAAAAACAAAGAAGGGGCACGGCGGAGGAGGCGGCGATGGTGGTTCCGATGCGACGAAGGGTAGGAAGAAGAATATGAAGAGAGGAAATGTGGGAGGTCGGCGGCGAGTTCCTTGGTCGTTAGTCGTCACTAAGAGATTAGATGATGAGCAAAAAAAGGAGGGGAAGAAGAAGAAACCAACGATGAGATCACGACTGTCGCATAGAATGGGAGACTGTTGCAGGCAACGAAGGATAACGGCTAAAAATTTTAGCTCGACAAAAGAGAGGGAAAGAAACCGAGAAAATAGGAAAAAAATTTTGAAAAAAAAAAAAACTTCATGACGCTTTTTAGCGTCTAGAAAATTTTTTCCCTCTCGATGCTTTTGAAAAGTATCGGAAAAATCTTTCTCCACTCCCATTTTCCCGACGCTTCAAAAAGCATCGGGAGGTATTTTTTTGATGCTTTTTACCATCGGCAAAAACTCTTTTTAGCATCGTCTCCCCCTAAATTTGTTGTAGTGTTACCGTACGATTCAATCCCTTTGTCATATATTTCAAATCAATCAGTGGTATAGAATGTGTCAACCCTGTAATTGATCTTTGTTTACTTGATCTCAGAAAAAATTGACTCACATGAATTGGAACTTCGAAATCATTTCGAATTCCAACTCAACCTTGCAAGGATTTAATAGTCAATTCTATTCATTAAGTGTCGTGGGATATAACCCTTTATATCAAGGAAGATGAATCCTATCTTGATTGTTGGTATCTCTCTGTAACCGTAGAACATGGGACTCACCTGTTTCACGGCAGTGCATCGGAAATCCTGACGAGGATCGTCAGTCATCAGGGGGCTACAAGAGTCCTCGGAGATGCCACACCCCTAGGCCGCGGTGCTGGAGAGGGAGAAGGTAGTGGGAGGAAGAATGAAAAGGAGAAGAATGAATTTCTTCTTCCCTGCTTCACCTAAATGTTTTCTTTTTGAAACCAGGGAACTCATCTCCCTTTTATCTTGCTCGTCCAGAAGACACCCCATTTAATGGTTATAGGTGGACATCTCATCTGATCGAAGCCTCGGAGAGTGAACACTTTGTGTTCCACGATGCCCATGTTCCATGAGGGTGGCTTTGTTTCAGCCGCAAGGAGAACAGGGGTCTCTGTTTCAGCCGTTGTTGGTAACAATCTCCCACTCATCCATATAGGACCTTACTTATAATGACATCTCACCTCTCTCCTCATGCAGTGCAGTGGAGTGTGCAACCCGATGAAATTCACACACAGTGACACAGTGAAAATGCTGCATTAAGTTAATAAATAATTAATGCAGTACATAAACAATGCAATCCAATCTCATCCGTGTCCCAGAAAATCCAATCATACCATAATCAAGTACTCTCAATCCCTCAAGAATTTACTCTGAACAGTACTAGAGAAAGATACTAAGTCAAGTATCTATGTCCATAATCATATGCAACTTAAGCACATGATTGCTCGGGCTATGGATCACAACAGATAAGGTGTGGTCGCAAATAATCTTTTTTGAGCACTTATACCAATCCATATTTGTCCAGTTGACTTCCTAGGATTATCTCATGTGGCCGTATTAATTCCATAACCCTGAAGGATAAGGCTAAGGAAGTCATCCTGAACTCCAACTTCATGATATAGGCTCAAGTCCAAGGATACTACATAGTTGTAGGGTTCACACGGTAACTGAGAGGGAGTATCCCGTTATCCCTACTGGGTCACTTTAGCACATGCAACATAATGCATGCTACGGTGGAGCTTTCATTTAATGGGCTATGTCATACTCAAACATCGTACGAACACAAGTTCAAGCATCACAAAGTTGCCTGACTCGAGCACACACTAATACTCTCAGTTCGGCTATAACAGGGTTTAGCATGGATCTATGGACATTTCAATATACATACACGTACATACATGTACATACTCCATACTCGACTCTCCCGAGTCTCATCTCAGTCCAAACTGAGGCAATTTATTATTATAATTTATGTAGCCCATTTTGCAACTTATGCAATCTGCAACTCATGCAGTTTGTAACTCATATAGTATCTTATGCAACCCATGCATTCTGCAACACATGCATTTACATAAGCATCTATCATGGCTACTTTAGTCTCATTATGCCCATATAAAAGTGTTGGGTTGATCACCCATGTGAGTGAACTGATCAAAGCCTGTGATATTCATACACATATGTGCTGCCAATATGAACATATCATAATAATATGAAAACAAGCATTTCATTTTAATACACAGTTGTTAATGTCCATACAATCCTTGTTTATCAGATATAATACATATTCAAACTTCTCATATGAGCCGAAAGACATCCTAGCAATGGGCTTAGTCAAGAGATCAGCCAACATCCTGCTAGTAGGGATATGCCTAAGGGTAACATCTCCTTGCTTGACCATGTCCCGAATAAAGTGATATCTAATGTCAATATGCTTAGTTTTTCCATGGTATTTGGAATCTTTAGCATATCGTAACGCTGCCATGCTATCGGAACATATCTGAATAGCCTCATGAGCACTAACTGATATCTCGAGTTGTCTCAAGAACCTCTTCAGCCACATGGTCTCCTAGACAGCAACCGAACAAGTAATGTACTCAGCTTCCATAGTGGATAGATTGTGCAATTCTGTTTCTTACTGCACCAAGAGATAGCTCCACCTCCAAAGATGAACACATATCCTGAAGTGGATTTATGTTCGCCTCTATCTCTAGCCCAATCAGATTCACAAAAACCATTTAATCTCAAGTCCCCTCCTTGATAACATAGGGCAAGATTAGCAGTACCACGAAGATAGTAAAAAATCCTCTTTACTACTTTCCAATAAGCAAGCCCTGGGTTGCTTTGGTACCGACCGACCAAGCCTACTGCAAAGCTAATATCAGGGCATGTACACAACATAATGTACATCAAACTTCCCACAGCACTCGCATAGGAAATCATTCTCATCTTTTCTCTCTCCTCATCGATTCTAGGGCACTGATCAATACTCAAAGTACAGCTCTTATCTATTGGGGTATCAACGGGTCATGAATAGTGCATTCAAAATTGTTCCAAGATTTTTTGAATATAAGTTTCTTAAGACAAACCAAGAAACTTCTTAGCATGATTCCTTAGAATCCTTACTCTTAGCACAAAATTTGCTCACCCATATCCTTCATATCAAAGACAGAGGACATCCACTCTTTAGCGGCATTGATCACTCCTATAGAACTCTCAGCTATTAGGATATCAACCACATATAGTGCTAAAATCAGAATCCCATCGTTTCATTTTTAATGTATACACAGTGGTCTTCCTCAATCATGGTTAAGCCAATCGATGTAATAGCTTCATGAAATTTGAAGTACCACTGGCTGGATGATTGCTTGAGACCATATATGGATCTTTTAAGGCGACACACTTTTCTCTCATTTTCTTTAGCCACAAAGCTAAAAGGTTGATCCATGTAGATTTTTTCATCTAGGCCTCCATTAAGAAATGATGTTTTAACATCCATCTGATGTAGCTCCAAATCTAACTGAGCTACTATAGCTAAGAACAAGCGAATGAAGGAAAATCTCACCATAAAAGAAAATGTCTCCTCATAGTCTACACCCTCCATCTGGGTATAGCCCTTCACCACAAGTCGAGCCTTGTACTTATCGATTGACCCATCAGCCTTATACTTTATCTTTAGGACCCACTTATTTCCTATAGATTTGCATCCAGACGGTAAGTCTATCAGGTCCCACATATGGTTCCTGTCCATAGACTCCATCTTCCATAGCAGCTAGCCACTTTTTATGCACTGATGAATCAAGTGCCTCATGAACAGAGACTGGCTCATCTGGATCCAACGGAGCGTAGAGAAACACATTCCCTTCAAACTCAAAGTATCGTCGTGGAACTATTCTACGTGTACTTCTTCGTAACAATGGATCTAGACTTTGAGAACTACTCCCTGAAGTTACATTAACCCTCATGGTGAGCTGCCACTGGCCTCAGCCTGTGCGCTCCCACTGTTTGGTGCGCCACTCCCACTGGACCCAGCACTCCTACTATCTGTGGTAATTTTTGGAACAGGCCATAATGCCCCTCCCTCACCAGAGATAGTAGGAAGGTCCTCCTGTAACTCCTACAGGGTTAGGTCCTTCTTGATCTCACCAATGCTTGGGAATTCATTCTCTATAAATTTCATATCTTGAACTCCATTTCAGTCAATCCTCCATCAGGATGTTCACCATACATCACGTAACCCTTAGAATTCTAAGGGTACCTAACGAACACCTTTTTGTTGGCCTTAGGACCTAGCTTTTTCAACCTATGGAAGGTGTTGTGAACATATCCTGCTGAATCCCATGGATGTAAATAATCTACATAAGGTCTCACACCATATCATAACTCATATGGTGTAGAGGATACTGATTTACTGGGTATGCGGTTAAGGATGTAGGCAGCAGTCAAAAGTGTATCACTTCATAAACTAATCGAAAGATTTGCCTCTGCCATCATTGACCTAACCATATCCAGTAAAGTTCTGTTTCACGCTCTACACCATTTTGCTGCGGCATCCCAAGAATGGTGAAATGCTTGCATATCCCTTTCTCCTCACAAAGCTTCTAAAATTGATCGGATAAATATTCGCGACCTCTATCAGTTCGAAGAGACTTCAAAGCCTTCTCCTTTTGATTTTTCACCTCAGCTAAGAAGCGGCGAAAATAATCCAACACTTCATAGTGTTGAAAGATTGGGTACACATACCCAAATCGCGAATAATCATCGATGAATGTGAGAAATAAGATGCGCCATGGCATGCTCTGACACCCATGGGTCCACAGATGTCTGAGTATACTAGCTCTAATGGCTGAGAGGCCCTAGAAGCCCTACCAAAAGGCTTTCTTGATGCCTTTTCTGCCAAACAAGACTCACACAGGGAGGCTTATTTTGCTGAGGGAGCCCAATAGCCCTTCTCTAGCCATCCGTGCCATCCTATCTTGGCCCACATGATTAAGTCTGGCATGCCATAGTGAAGAATTATTACATGCAGGAAAAGAAACACAAGCATATGAAGAGTAAGAGTCAGATATTCTTACATCAAGTCTGAAAAACCCATACCATAAATAGCCACGAAAGGATAGCACACCATCCAGATATACAGATGTACGATCACTAGAAAAATAAAAGGTATAACCAAGAGCTAACAGGGCAAGTACAGAGCATAGATTACACCAGATAGTTGGGACGCACAAAACATCATATAGGAGCAATACATGTCCTTCTCGCAACCTAATGCGATATGCTCTTACACTCAACACCTGCTCATGCAGACCATTCCCAAGAACAACATATTGGGTGTCTGCAAAAATCTGATGAAAATCCATAAAACCAGCTCGATCTCAAACTGTGTTTTTTCGCTCCCGTGTCTACAATCCAATCTGGAAGAGTGTCAGCAACTAATGCATATGAACAAACATGGAGAGAACTTAATGTAGAATATACCTTCTTTGGTTATGTGCATTCATGAGCGAAGTGGCCTTTCATACCATAGTTGTAGCATTTGATCTTTGCCACATTCTTCTTGCCCTTTGGTTGGCCTTTCTTAGGCTTAGCTACCTTTTTTTTCTTAAAACTCTGTGAACCCTTCTTGCCACTGGATTTACTCCTTCTACCTCTGAAACCCAAAGCTCCAGAGTGAGCCACATAGGTAGAGGAGTGGAAAGTCTCTATGCGCTCAGCCTTCAGCTTGAGATGACGAGATATGACCTTAAAAGTCTTGATGTGCTCACTATGAGTCACCAAGAGCTTCATCTGACTCCACTGAAGATCAGGCAGTGAACAAATCACTGCAAGGACCTTCTGTTCCTCAGTGAGATCAACCCCAACTTCCCTTAGATCCCTAATCATGTCGCTCATCATGCGGAGATGTTGAGACATTGAATGATTGATATCTTTGACATGTTACGTAAATTTGAGGTTCAAGGCCCACAGCCTTGTTGCTGAGGTCTGACAAACCGAATCTTGAGCTGTTTCACATATTCTGGGCAGTTGAAAATTTCTTAAAATTTAATCAGGTCATTGTGCATATAGCTTAATATAGTGAAGCATGCACAATGATCCTTCTTTACCCATTTTTCATAGACTTCTGTTCAGAGGTACCAGGTTTGGTGGTGTCAAACTGTGTGTTAGGGTTTCCAAGACTTCTTGCTCATTGAGTATGTATTGGATCTTTCGGTGCCACGTATTATAATTTTATCCATCTAGTTTTTACCTCTATCGAGGCCAGCTACACCAGATCGAGAGGCCATCACTACATTGGTCAAGCAAAATATGGACATCATGCATACAATCAGTGTATATCTCTATTTGAAAATATAATCAGATTCCAAATGTTCCTACTTATAAATGAGATCAATCAGTGTATTGGAGCCTCGGAGGGTAAACACTATGTATTTCACGACGCTCGTGTTCCACGAGGACGGCTTCGTTTTAGCCCAAGGAGAACAGGGGTCTCTGTTTCAACCGCTATTGGTAACAATCAAACACCACCTTCATGTACTTCATGTTATACTCAACCAACACCATATTTGCCATCCGTGGCTAAAACATTTGCATATCGTCAAAGCATGACATTCTACACATGAGGTGTAATGAAGATCTCAAGTCAAAGGATCACTTGCATCACCGTCATCAGAGATCAATCATCGACACTATATAGAATATCCATATGGGATCTCTCTGTGGGTCATCCAATGCATCGTTATAATAACTAGCATCCACACACCTATCCAAGTATCTCCATACTTCAGCTTGCGAGATCAGCTGCTCACCACAAGGTGAAGATATGCAATGTGTGCTAGTCTCAACGGTGTTTAATAGTGCTCATCCTGTCTATGCATCGACTAGAAAAATTTAAAGAATCGATTCATAATGTATAATTTTGAATCTCATAATTTGTAATCTCTATTATAAATTTCATATGCATAGTTCAAATTCTTTTGGGTTTTATCTCAAGATAAAATATATCTAAATATATTTATAAAAAATATCTAGATAGATAAAAAAAACTAATAAATTTGATTAGTATTCATAAAGTATGTAATCTGATTGGATGTAGGATACACACTACAATAAGTTGGTTAGAGAAGGCATGTAATCTTGCAAAAAGTTGATGTATGGATTTAGGTTAGCTTTGTTACATACTGGAATGAAGTGGACGCTACAGAACTCGGTTATCGGTCTTAATTAATATCAACATCTGACATTTTTTGTTTGCACTTCCGAGTTATAAAAAAAATTGCCCAAGAACTGCAATTAAGTCGATTTGCGAATCCGTAATCATGCATCTAGTTTTATTTTGCTATCCCTTGCCACTTCCAGGGATTCAAGTGCTTCTATTCGGACCTTTATTTTGTTATCAGTATACCAGTTTCGTAAACGATGATTTCGGTCTGCTCGGAGATCTGGATTTCCATTTAATTACAAGGGGTGGAAGTACGGTGCTTGACGTTGGGAATTTGGGATATCTGATCACCATTTTTTTATATACTTTTTTTTAAAAAAATCTGGCCGGCATGTGGAATTATTATTGTGATCTGTTGGGAGGTCTATACCAGCGCAATTATTATTGAGCTGGATCCATACCAGCGCAAGACGCCCGCCGACACGTGAGCATCGCAAACTTTTCTCATGCTAAGACGCACGTTTCTTTTTCGTTTCCCATTATTGTTTCGTTTGCCTGCTGGCTACCCAACAATTAAGCTATAATTGATAGCTTTAAATATATATTATAGTATTTATTTAGAGGATAGTCGAAGGGATAAGTATTTTTTTAAAATTATAATTCTATCATCGAGGAATAACTTTAGATAGTATTTAAAATAGAGGATAAAAGGGGATATCGAAGATATCCAAGGGATATCCCCTCTTATTCCCAAAAGCCATAACTATAAGGGATAGCAGAGAATAAAGTTAACCAAAGGAATAATCCATGATTAACCATGGTTAATCATGGGATATCCCCTTAATTTATTCCCTAGAAAATATAGAAATAACTGGTTATCCCTTCAAATAAGTAAAAAAAGGTTATCCTATGGATTTACCTTTTTGCATTTGATATGATCAATGGGATAGTCAAGGGATATCCCTAGGGATAGCCAGGAATAAACTCTATCTCATACACTTATCCATGGATAATATTTTTCCTATCAAACACTACCTTAGTTATTTATGGGTTCTCTAGGGAATAAGTTCAGGGGATAACCTATGGTTAAACATGGGTTATCCCTCTGGTTAAACTTTTTCAGCACTATCCCATGTAGCTATAGCATTTGGGGATAAGGTAGTGTTTGATATGGGGGATAAGGAAGGATATCCCCTGGATATCCCTCCTTATTCCCAAATGTTATAGCTAAAAGGGATAGGTCTGAAAAAAATTTAACTAGAGGGGATAATCCATGGTTAACCATGGGTTATCCCTTGAACTTATTCCCTAGGGAACACAGGAACAACTAAGGTTATCCCTTGATGGCAAACTTGTAATTTTAAAAAAATGCTTATTCCCTCAGCTATCCTTTGGATAAATGTTATCCCGTACATTTATCCATTGATAGCTTTTGGACTATCAAACACTACCTAAGGTACCAAAAGACCAAACTCAATACGTAACGATTTCTCAAATAGAAAAAAAAAAAAAAAAAAAAACTTGCTTAAACTCTTGGATCAAATTTGTATGTAACCAGAAATTTGGCACTAGTATTCAACAGGCGTATGATTATCATTATTAAAATTTTATTCACATTTCTATGAATAATTCATCATATCATCACAATATTATCCATACTTGTTCAAGAATAAAATATGTTCATCCAAATTTGCATTTGATTAAGTATAATATAATTTTGTAGGGATTATTTAGAATGTTATGGTGTAAATGTTGTTGAACGGTGCTTGAGATTCGATCATCGCATTTTCAAGGTTTATAGAAGTTTTATTCCATGGAGGTAGCAGTTGAGTTGCCATCAATGAATTCATGAGCAGGGAGTCGCACCGACTGAGGATTTTTCCTCTTATCTCACCACGTGCGCTGATTCAAGAACAGCCGTCAATGTTATTATGTTAATGGAATAGAATTTATGGTTAGCAAAACTTTAGAGCCAGTTTTCTGAAGTTTATTAATATAAATATAAAAATAAAATTTTATGTTTGAATTTAATATTTTATCGAATAAAATTATGTTTACTTGTAGAAAATGCTTTCCATTTTTCATTTCCGATTCTTTTCTTAGTTTCGGTTATTTTAAAAAAAGTTTTTAAAAAAACATATTCATTTTATTAAAATAAAAATTTATTTATTTATTAAAAAAAAGGGGTTTTCAAGGGTATGATGAAGAGAGATGGCAGTAAAAATTAATGGCATAGATATTTTTATTTTTAATAATGAATATTTTTTTATAAAAAATTAAAAAAAAAACTAAAGGTGAAACATGGAAAACATTTCCTGGAACAGGCATAGGTGATAGAAGAAGCAACCTCTTCATTTGAAAAAGAATAGAAACAAGCTAAGTCTTCAATGCACCTTGTCAATTGTCATTCCATTTTCTTTTGCTTAATATAATTAAAAATAAAAAATATAATTAAATAATTTATATTATTATTTGACATCACTTTATTTTTTTAATCTATTTTTAAAAAATAAAAAAAAAATGAATAAGATTTTATTTTTTAAAATATAAATATATTTGATATAATTAATTATTTTTAAAAATATAAATAGATGACGGTGAATGCAATGACCACGGTGATAAGGGTAATAGATATAGTAATTGCATGATTTTTTCCTTCTTCTTGTTTTTTTTTCCCGCTTTTAAAATCGTTATAACAATTTTGTTTCGTAATTACCGCGTCATGCTGATGCTTCCGAGAAACCAACCTCCGATGCTTGCATACGAAAGGGCGCACGTGAATGATGGGACAAGGCGGCCATTTTTCTAGGCAAGAAACGGTCCACCCTTTGGCCCGTTGCCCTCGTACGCAGCCCACCACCTAAAAAATATATAATTCCATCATTTTGTATATATTCGAATAGATAATAAATAAAATAATTATTTTATACAATATATTTCTATGAGTTGCACTATATATATAATAAAAAATAATAATTACAATCAGAATGTAACTTTATTATGATAAGAAAAAAAAGGTTTAGAAAAATGAACGATAAAAGGGTTAAGGGGGCTTCTCACCGCCCAATTGATTCTCCGTTATCTCTTTGGTAGCCAACGAATGACCTGTCAAAAGGTCGTGGAAGGTTCAAAACAAAGAATCTTTATCCCTGGGCTTTGACATGCATTAATACATATTTAATTATTTTTTAAAATTTATATAAATATATATTTTTTAAATATGTATTATATTTTTTTATAAATACAGTATTTATATTTATTTAATTTTTTTTGAAATTTATAGATAAATATATTTTTTGAATAAATGACGTAATTACAATTGAAGTATCATTTTTTTTTTTTTGCTTTCTAAATAAATATCTTAATTTATAATTATAATGTCGTAAGTTTAAAATTAAATATCTTAATTTTTTATTTAAAATATTATAAAATTATTTTAATATTTTTTAATGTGGATCATTTTCAGTTGTCGGATGCGTGATGTACACTACAATGTCTCTTCCTTTAGGCAACATTTTAATTAAGACGCCCGAACAACTCTCACGTTTCAATCGGAGAATGATGGAAGGGCCTGAGAAGAGAGGTGGCGGCCATGAATATCAGCTGAAGTTTCTTCTCCTCTTCTGCTCCTCCTTCTTCCTTAACGTCTTCTTCTTCTCCTACCACTTCCTCCCCTACCGTCCTCACCTCAACTGGTCTCGCACCGCCGCCGCTGAGGCCGAGCTCGTCGCTGCCATCTCCTGCTCCGGCCACGGCCGCGCCTACCTCGACGGCATCCTCGTCGACGGCCTTCCTTCCTGCGAGTGCAACACGTGCTATGCCGGCTCTGACTGCTCCCAGCTCTTGTCGGATTGCTCCGCCGACAGCGACAGGTGAGCGAGGGCTGATTAAAGAAAGTTTTGGCAAGGCTGTTTCGTTTCTTCGTTCTTATTTAATTAGTCTATCGGCCGGCTAAAATTAACTAAAAAGATTTAAATGGCAACGAATAACTCCAGTTGCGCACTCAAGCATCGTTCAGAGAAAGAGTTCTAGGACTATATATGTTCTTGTGAAATCGCTAGCTATATATACCGTGACATCCATATGGATCGAATTAATACTTGAAACTAAAACCACGGTTTAATTAAAAATCATGGTGTAACTATTACTATATATGGCATCGCTCGTGGTATTAAGTATTTTCATAGACATAAGTTTTCGTATTTCCCAATTTCTTCTTGTCTTCAAACTAAACGCAGTCAACGGGATTATAAGAATGATATCATGTCATATGTGGAGTGTATGAATTTTCCCGCATGCATATGAGTGGTGTCCAACTGAGATGAAATTTACGTGTCCCCTTGTTTCTCCGCTTTTGTTCAATCCAAACAAAATCTTTCAAAATGCTTGATTTTTTTTATGCCATAGATTTATAGGCTCTAGGTCATGTTCGATTATTAGCTTTATTCCTTACTTAGGATGATGAATGATTCATATAGTTAAAATCTTATCAGATTATCATTAATTTAATTTTTTTACATTTTATCTTTTATTTTTATTTTGAAAAAAATATTTTGAAAGTCAAGCGATCGAAGCCGTTCATCTTGATGATAGGTAATGAGCATATTTGGCTAGATATGAAGATAACTCAGCAAAGGTAGCTTGGTTAACTGTCTGAAAGATTCGATATCAAGGTATAGGGATAGTCGATTCAATTGATGTACAATGACAGCTCGATCTTGTCGAGGCTTATTGGTATTATTTATTTTTTGAACGCGATAATTGATGGATTAGAAGTCGAAGGTGGTCCTAATCATTTCGTGGTGCGCAAAAATGTTATGTAATAACGATTTTATCCTGCATCAGTATAAGCCGGGGCAAGTTTTGGCTTTCGTTCAACCTGGCCGGCCGAATCCTAAGAAAACTATTCATCAGTTCATGTAAATAAAAAGAAAATTAAAAAAAAAAAAAAGTGTTTGCTGATGGGAACTGTAAAGTGGTTCGATTCAATCGATGAATCATAGATGATGTTTCGTTGCGTTGCAGCGGGGATCCATTGTTTCTGGAGCCTTATTGGCGGCAGCATGCAGCGAGTAGTGCTGTGGTGTTCTCGGGATGGCACCGGATGGGCTACCGTGCCACGGGGGATTACTACATCTCCGTGGAGCTCGAGAAGCGCATCCGCCTCCTCCACAAGGCCGTGGGGAATGCCGTCGCTGAGGGCAAGTTCATCGTCTTCGGAGGGGGATCTACTCAGCTGCTCGATGCTCTGGTCTACGCTCTCTCTCCGGACAATGCCTCCACTCCTGCCTCCGTCGTTGCAACCGCTCCTTACTATGCGGTCAGTACCCTCAGTATATATATATATACTTCTAAATCACTTGGATATCGTTTCATTCGATTACGACCACCTACCTAGCTATTAGCATAATGCCTGGATTTTAAATTAGTTACTGATGTAATCCATCAAATTAATAGTGGCTTGTTCCGTTTCACGGTTCTTTATTGATGACCAGAAAGAAAATTTAAAGCCCCATTCAAGCTTTCAGCTACGGATTCTAGATAGATACTCACTCTCTGAGGGAATCAGTACTGATCTTTTGTCGCGCGTCCATGTTCGTGCGCAGTTATATAAGATGCAGGCCGAACTTTTCGATAGCAGGGAGTATGAATGGAAAGGAGTTACATCCAAATGGGCAAATGCATCAGTGTCATCGATGGCCAACTTCATTGAATTCGTCACTTCACCAAACAACCCCGATGGGCGCCTGCAACGTCCAGTTCTTGGAGGTTCATCGGTCATCTACGACCATGCTTATTATTGGCCTCATTTCACTGCAATTCCGGCACCAGCAGATGGGGATGTCATGATCTTTACCGACTCAAAGCTCTCTGGCCATGCCAGCAGTAGGTTCGGGTACGTCTGCCGTTATATGCGTTATTAAATGCTGTATTAATTTATAAATGATCCATCATTCCTCAGACCTTCTTTTAATTTTATTATTATTTTTTTTTTAAACTCGAATGAAGGTGGGCGTTGATAAAGGACAAGGGAGTGTATCAAAAAGCCACGCGATACATGCAAATAAATACCATGGGTGTTTCTCGGGATACTCAGCTCAGAGTCCTGAAGCTCATCAAAGTGATGTTGGCAGAGATGAGAGGAGAGGGAGGCATCTTTGAATTTGGCTATAAAACAACCGCGGAAAGGTGGAGCAAATTATCTAAGGTCGTCTCATCCTCCAACCGCTTCTCCTTGCAGCAACTCTCTCCTCAATACTGCACCTACTTCAAAAAGATCAGAGGCCCTTCGCCAGGTGAAGTCCATACTCCATACCATCAATGCTCAATCAAGAAGGATGCATGTAATGTGAATTCTCCGGTATCTAATACTCTCGATCATTGAAATGGGCAGCTTATGCTTGGCTGAAGTGTGAGATGGAAGAAGATGTGGACTGCTCTGCTGTCCTCAGGGCAGCAGGCATCATTTCCCGGTCTGGTACGGTTTTTGAAGATGGTAGCCGTTACACACGCCTGAGCCTCATCAAGACGCAGGATGATTTCGATTTGCTGTTGCAACGGATGGAGGCTCTCGTCTCCAAGGAGGGCGTTGCTTCTTTCTGAACTCGAAGTAACTAAGAGCAGTGATGATGATCAACAGCATGTTGATTTTAATATATAAAGCAGTGCATCAACCATTACCAAAAAAAAAAAAAAAAAATCAACGGCACGTTGATTATAAAGCTAGATGATGAATAATGAAAAAGATGAAAACCATTGAATGTAAAGAATGAAAGCACGAACTTCTTATTAGCTCATATTTCATGGTGGGCTCTGCTTTTGCTGCACTTTTGGTAGTTATCAAGAATTTGGTCCACTATTGTTTTCGAAAGAGCCTGCTATGGTGCCAATATGTTCCTTGTAAATTTGGCATATCTAATTAAATTCTTGATATTGAAGTTGATATAATTGGTATTCTGTTGTAATGGTGATTATGCAACAGAAATATTAGTATTTGTACGTCAAATTTTAGATTTCGTTTGTCCAATATAATTCTTGAAATTTGAATTTCCTTGTCAATCAAAAGTATTTTCTTTTCTTGTAACAATCATATGATTAAATAATAGATTTGTTTTCTTGTTACAATCTCTTATTTTCCACTGTAATGGTTTGCAAGGCTGTTCTAACGGGTAGCCGCCCCTGTTTTATTGTCAAATAAACTTGGTTTGTTTATTTATTTTTCTATAACGTATGATATAAAGTGTTCGGTGGGTGTCCTTTTTTTTTTTTTCTTTTTAATATTAAGTGTAAGAATTTCAGGACCACACTTTTGAATTTTAGAGTAACAAATAATAATTAAAATTTTATGACAAATAATATTAAGTGTAGGAGACGTAGTGTATTAATTAATATAAACTCCCAATATGGGACCACTTTTAAATCTTAGACCCATCGAAACCACTTACACAACAATGCAGAGCGGCGATCAACTGGATCAAATGCCATCCTATATGCCAGCTAGCCAATGGCGGCGAGCTGGACGGAAAGAAAAGCGCTTTCGGACGCAATCGCTGGAGAAAAATAGCGAGACCACGAGGCGGGAGCAAGCGAGAAGGAAGGCGCTTTCGGACGCAATCGCTGGGAGAAAAATAGCGAGACCGCAGCGCTTTCGGAGGCTGGGAGCAGAGCGAGCAAGCGAAAGGAAGGCGCTTTCGGACGCAATCGATGGTAGAAAAATAGCGAGACCACGATGCGGGAGCCAGAGAAAAAGCATCCCACCCCGGCCCGGCTGCTTCTCGGCTTTGGAATCCGGTCAGAGAGTGCAGGCTGACACGGCCACTTTCAAAGCCGGAGAGGAAGAGAAAAAGGCAGCGAATGTTGAGGGATGTGGGTGACCTTAAGGTTTTATTTGCCCCTGCCATGAACAGTTTGCTAACGGATCTAAGCAAATTATCTTCAAGATATAATAAATTCATGAATTCAATAAATAGTAATTTTATTAAATTTCAAACAATAATAATTGATATTAGATTTAGAGGCCTTTTTTAGCTAATTTATGTTCGTTCAGAATAACTTTTTCAAGTGAAAAAATATTTTTTTACGAATGAAACGTATCTGTTTAATAAAACAACTACCATTAACAGATAAATTTTAAATCTAACCTTTGTATCATTGCTATTTGAACAACGGTTAAGATAAAAGAGGCCTTGAAGGAGGTTTCTGATTGGAACGGGTCAAATCATTATCTTTTACTATTCAAGATATATTACAATCTCATGGCTTATCCATTGAGTCAAGTCATTATCTTTTACTATTGAAGATATATTACAATCTCTTTAACAATCCCGATATATTACAATCTCTTCAACAATCCCCACTAGATTGTAATATTTTTTCAAATCTATTGATATACTCATACATACAAGAAGGTATCTTTCGGTTTAAACCTTCAATTAGGTACTACAATTCAAAGTACTCACAAGACAAAGGTGTGCTAAGCATTAAACCACGTCTTTATATTAGTACCAAAAATATATCACATATGAGCTATCTCAATTTAAATATATGTTCCTTACATGTTAGCACTATTACGACCATCTACTCTATCTTGGCTTCATGAGCATTTACAAGAGTAAACCAAGCTCTTGTCAGAAACGACACAATTTCTTATGCTCACTTAGGTAAAGTTTTTTATATGTTTTAGCTACTTAAAACTCAAACTTCATTAAGAGACTATACTCATCTTCAACACGTAGCTATTTACACTGAACATCCTAGAAGGGACAAATTTAAATTTCAGTACAACACCAATCACTTATCAGTAACTTATTATTACCCATTAAACTTTGGAATAGCTGTAAAACTATTACAAAGTTGGGTTACCATCACCGATGATTCTTTTCAACTTTCAGTCCCATTCCACTAGATGTATCATTGACTAGGTCCTTTGCTAGACCTTTTATCAATGGATCAGCTAGGTTCTTATTTGTCCTAATATAAACAACATTAATATCACCATTTGTTATTAATTGCTTCACATATTCATGTCTCAAGCTAATATGTCTAGACTTTCCATTATACACCTTGTTATAAGCTATAGACAAAGTAGCTTCACTAATGCAGTACAAAGAAATTGATGGCATTGGTTGTGGCCACAACTTTATATCAAACAATAAGTTTCTAAGCCATTCTACTTCTTTGCCTGCCGCAGCCAGTGCTGTAAACTCAGACTCCATTATCGAGTGAGTTATACAAGTCTGTTTCTTGGATGCTCAAGATACAGCTCCTCCACCTATAGTGAATATCCATCCAGAAGTAGATTTATTATCACTCGCACTAGTTATCCAACTAGCATCAGAGTATCCTTCTAGTACTGCTGAAAAATCATTGTAAAACATACCCAGATTAATGGTTCCTTTGAGATAACCAAGTATCCTCTCAATTTCCTTCTAGTGTTGTACACTAGGATTACTTGTATATCTAGACATTTTGCATACAGCAAATGCTAAATCTAGCCTTGTACAATGCATTGCATGCATCAAACTTTCAATTGTACTTGCATATTCAAGCTATGCAATTGCTCTGCCAGAATTTTCTAGTAATTTAATACTAGAGTCATATGGGGTATTTGCTTTTTTAATTTTTAAATAATTGAATCTAAGAAGCACATTCTCAATATAACGAGATTGACACAATGCATAACTCCACTATGTTTCTTAGCTTTGATACCCAAAATAGTATCTACCTCATCAAGATCTTTCATCTTAAATTGTAAAGTTAGATACTTCTTAGTATCATTTACACCATGCATGTTTGTTCCAAAGATAAGCAAGTCGTCAATATATAATCAAATAATTACACCAAAATCATCTGTAAACTTAGAATAAATATATTTATCAGCATTATTATATTTGAATCCATATGACAAGATGATAGAGTCAAACTTCTCATGCCATTGTTTTGGTGCTTGCTTTAAACGATAAAGAGACTTGACTAACTTGCAAACTTTTCTTTCATTTTCAGGTAGAACAAAACCCTCAGATTGTTCCCTATAAATCTCCTCATTAAGATCACAATTAAAAAAAATAATTTTCACATCCATTTGATGCACATACAAATGATATTGATGCAATAGCCATTAGCACTCTTATGGATGTTAGCCTAGCCATTGGAGTATACGTATCAAAATAGTCTATATCACATTTTTGTTTGAAACCTTTGGCTAGCCTTAAAAGTTTTCATAGACTCATCCATATTATACTTTCTTCTAAATACTTACTTGTTACTTATAGGTTTTGATCCTTTAGGAAGATCAACTAAGATCCATGTCTGATTTGACATAATTGAGTCAATTTCATTATTTACAGCCTCTATCTAAAAGGAAGCATCTCTAGATGACATGGCCTCATTAAATGTATTTGGATCTTCTTCTATGTTAAGCAACAATGGTATTTTATTAAGTACATTATTTCTATCTCCTTCAACCAAATATACTAAAGCTTGAGAAGAAATAAAATCAGGGGCTAGAAATTTTTCTCTTCTTTCACGTTGACTTCTCCTTGGTTCAAATTGTAATTCAGATTCTTTTCTTTTATCACTAGTGGAGGAACGATGAGTTAAGTCACATGGTTGATCAAAGAAGGACTCTAATTTAGTAACAAAATTATTACTAAATTTGTTTTCAATAAATTCAACATCTCTTAATTCTACAATGACATTAGAATCTATATTCAACAACCTATATGCCTTGGAATTTTCTGCATATCCTATGAATACATTTTTAATTCCTCTCAGCCCCAACTTTGAAGATTTAGGATCTTGTACTCTATAAAAGGCTAAACAGCTCCACACCCTTAAATACTTCAAATTAAGTTGTCTATTTTTCTATACTTCGTACGGTGATATATGTATTTTCATAGAAGGAATTCTATTATGAACATGACATGCAGTAAGAATGCTTCTCCCCACAAATTATTGGGCAATGTAGCATTAGGCAACATAGAATTTATCATACCTGTAAAGTCTTATTTTTTCTTTCAGCCAAACTATTTTGCTGAGGAGTTAAAAGAGCATATCTTTGGTGAATAATTCCATACTCTTTACAAAAAGCATCAAACTCGTTAAAAAAATATTCATCACCTCTATCACTTCAAACCATTTTGAATTTTTTTTTTTTTTTGATTATCAACTTCAGCCTTGAAAGGCTTAAACTTATCAAAAGCTTCATTTTTTGTTCTTAGTAAATACACATATGTAAATCTAGAATAATCATCAATAAAAGTGATAAAGTATCTTTTTCCTTTTCTAGTCAACACCATTGTATTCACAAATATCAGAATGAATCAAGTCCAATATTTGTGTATTTCTTTCTGCTTTAGGAAAATATTTCTTAGTAATCTTTGCTTGAATACATATTTCACATTTTTCATGACTAATATTACTACAAGAAATTAAATCATGTTTGGACATATATTTCGAAGATCTAAAATTCAAATGCGCTAAACAAGCATGCCAAATATCAAAGGAGTCAACAATATATGCAGAATTTATCACTTTATTAGACTGAGTTTGAACATTCCATCACTTGAGTACCCTTTCCCAACAAAGGACCCGCCTTTGGTCAAAATACAATTATCTGACTCGAGTACAACTTTCGGACCATCCTTACACAGCAAACCAATAGATAGTAGATTCTTTCTAATTTCAGGAACATGAAATACATTTTTCAAGACTAATTTCTTTCTAGAAGTAAATTGCAGTTCAACATTTCCTTTCCCAACGACTTTGGCTGCATTATTATTTGCCCATGAAAACCATTTGACCATTCTTTTCTTCTACATATAAAAAGAATAATGCCTTTTCATTGCAAACATAAATGGTAGCACCAGAATCGAGCCATCAATCAAAAGATTTGGTTACAGCTGTCATGTTCAATTCTATGATCATGCCAATTTGTACCTCTAAAATCATAGCACATATTTCTTCAGTTTGTTGCTTTTCAACCACATTGGCTTTGTTGGGATTGTTGAAATTGTTCTCGTCCTTTCTCTTCTTGAATCTGCAATCTACTTATCTGTGGCCTCTCTTTCTACAATGGTAACAATTGCCATTTGTTGACCCAATTGAGGATTTTGATGATTAACAAAACTATTTGAGTATAACATTTGAAGTTACTAATGATTTTGATTAAGTTTTTCAGATTATAAGTCGATTTGATAATCAAAATCAAGAGTCAAATCAAGTTCTGGTTCGAATCTAATATCAAGGTAAGATTGCAGACATTAGAGTCGACACATGGAATCGTAGAGTCGACTCCGGAAAATGGCATAGACTTAGAGTCGACTCCGAGACTGTTAGAGCCGACTCCAACAGAAAAGACAGAATGATGGTTTTTCAGGCCACGACTTAGAGTCAACTCCCAGACTGTTAGAGTCGACTCCAGAAGAATTTTGTGTCGACCCCAGAAAAGTCAGAGACGACTCCAGATCGAGCGGATTAAAGAATTTCGAGTTAGAGCTGACTCCAGAAAAGTTAGAGCCGACTTCAGAATGTCAGACACGGCTCCAGAACTGTCAGAACGACTCTAAACTTTATCTTTATCTATTTTAATTCCAACGGCTATTGTTATTTATGGATCTAATCCTTCTTACACTTATTTCTAACGGATAGTTTCAAACTATATATGGATTAATCGAGATCTATAAGAAGAGGGTTTGTTGCATCCCAAAAGAAGAGATAAGAAAGGCAAAAAGAAAAGAATAGAGATAAATCTTTGAGATCTATCAGAAAAGAAAAGAGGGAAAACTTGTAAGGAAAGATCATACTGATTCCCCAAAAGAAGAGAGAGAGATTCTAAGCTTTTGCTGTTCTATTTCGAAGAAATCTCAAGAGAAGAAAAGAAGCCCTAGTTTTCTGATCTTCTTAGTCTCAAGAGCATCTTGAAGGAAGATCCATTCAAAGGAAGAGAAGGAAGAAGCCACCAAGATCTGCGAATCAAGCTTTGATTCCTATCCTCTTATTATTGTTTCATTATTGTATATTTGCTCATTGGAGGAGCTATTTATCTTGTAAAAACAAATATTGTTTGCTGGGTCAATCTGGTGATTGATTTAGTTGAGGTTGTTAGCCTTGTTCAAGCATTAGCTTGTGGTGATAGGTTTTGTGCTGATGAACCTTGAAAACCAGCTGGGTTCGTTGTGCACCCGGGAAAACAACAAGTTTGAGTTGTGAGCTTGCAAAACAACTCTGCTATAATCAGTTTGATTATAGTGTGGACCCAAGAGGTACTTGGGAGTGGACATAGGTGTAGGTACACCGAACCACTATAAAATCTTCTGTGTTTGCCGTGATTGTCTCTTTATCTTCAACTCTCTATTTGTGCTTGTTCAGTTTTAATTTGTGTGAATCTAAGTCTTTATTTCCGCTGGGGGTTATTTTTCAAAAGAGTGTAAATTTTTGAAAAACCCAATTCACCCCCCCCCCCCCTCTTGGGTTGCTATCTGGACCAACAATTGGTATCAGAGCTAGTGCTCATTTGATTTGATCTAGCAATCAAGAGTCAAAGATCCATATGGCAACTCAAGCTGGTTCATCTTTTTCCGAAGGCCAATCTACTAATAGACCACTCTTATTTAATGGTTCAAACTATGATTATTGGAAGGCTAGAATGAAATTTTCATTCAAGCACTTGACTATGATCTATGGAGTATTATAGTCAATGGACCACACACACCCACTGCTAGAGTTAATGGCATGGAGATTCCTAAACCGGAAACGGAATGGGATGAACATGATAAAAAATTGGCACAACTCAATGCCAAAGCAATGAATGTTTTGTACTGCTCATTAGATGCAAATGAATTCAATTGCATATCTATTTGCATTTCTGCTAAGGAAATCTGGGATAGACTTGAGGTTACCCATGAGGGAACAAATCAAGTCAAGGAATCCAAGATTAACATGCTAGTTCATAAGTATGAATTGTTTAAAATGGATGCATGTGAATCTATTGCTGATATGTTTACAAGATTTACTGATATAGTTATGGTTTTAAAAGTCTTGGTAAATCTTATGATAATTCTGATCTTGTGAGAAAGGTTTTGCGTTCCTTGCCTAGGACTTGGGAAGCTAAAGTGACTGCTATACAAGAGGCAAAGGATCTAAGTACCCTACCCCTAGAAGAATTATTGGGATCCTTGATGACTCATGAGATTCAAATTAAGCAACATGTTGATGATGATGAGTCAAAGAAGAAGAGAACTATGGCTCTTAAGATTTCTGAATATATGGAAGAGCCTCATGAATCTGAAGATGAAAGTGATGATGAGGACATGGCACTCATCACAAGGAAATTTAAAAGATTCATGAAAAAGAAGAAGTTTGAAAGGAAAAAGCCCTTTGCAAGAAAAGATGAGGACAAGGGCAAAGAGAAAGAAGTTATTTGCTTTGAATATAAAAAGCTGGGTCATTTTAAATTTGAATGCCCTCAACTAAAGAAAGGCACCTGGAAGTTCAAAAAGAAGGCAATGATGGCCATATGGAGCGATTCGGAAAGCTCAAGTTCCGAAGAAGAAGAAAAGAGTGAAATGGCCAATCTATGCTTTATGGCGGACAATGATGAGGTAAGTCCGAGTTTTCTTGATGAATTCACTTTCGATGAATTGCATAGTGCTTTTTATGAATTAATGGATAATTTTGCGAACCTAAGTTCAAAGAACAAAGATTTGAAAACTCAAATGCAAAAACTTTCCTTAGAAAATGAAAAGCATGTTGTAGATAAAGAACTTTTAATAAAAGAAAAAGAAAGTTTGAAAAATGAAGTTGATAGACTTAAGCCTATAGTTGATAAATTCACTCTAAGCTCTATCAAACTTAATATGATTCTGGATAATCAAAAAGCTATTTTTGATAAAGCTGGATTAGGATATAATCCTCTTAGAAAGCAAAAATCTTTGAAAATATTTTTATACATGCTAAAAAATCATCAAATATTACTTGTTTTAAATGTAGAAACAAAGGACATAAATCATATATGTGTAAATCTCTACATAATAAGAGAAAGATGATTTGGATTCCTAAAGGAATAATATTTAATGCATCTAACCATGAAGGGCCCAAGAAGGCTTGGGTACCTAAAATTAAGACATGAATGTTTTGCAGGAGTGTCTTGCAGCCATCAGACTGAAAAGAAAATGGTACATGGATAGTGGTTGCTCAAGACACATGGCAGGTGACAAAGATCAATTCATCACCCTTGAATCAAAAAGAGGTGGAGTAGTTACTTTTGGTGATAACGGTCAAGGCCATATCATGGGTATTGGTAAGATTCAAATTACTCAATCTACTCATATTAATAATGTCTTATATGTCGATGGACTTAAACATAATCTGATAAGTATTAGCCAACTGTGTGACAAAGCACTACAAGAAAATACTGAAATAGCGACGCAAATTTAGCGACGCAATTATGCGTCGCTAAATTGCGACCACTTTGCGATGCCTCTGTGACAACAAAATATTACGACGCAATTAGCGATGCATTAGCGACTCAATAAACCAAAAAATAAAAAAAAAGGTAATTTTTTTATTTAGCGACACAAATAAAGGGTCGCAATATTATAAATTAATTTTTTATAAAATATAAATATCGGAAAAAAATATTGCGATGCAACTCAGTGCATCGCAATGTTTTTAAAAGAATTAAATATGTTAAATAGCGACGCATTAGAGATGCAATAAACCAGAAATTAGAAAAATTATTTTTAATTTAGCGACGCACCAATTGCGTCACAAATAATTTAAATAAAATTAAATTTTATAAAATATAATATTAGAAAAAAATATTGCGACACAACTCAGTGCATCGCAATGTTTTTAAAAAATTAAATATATTAAATAGCGACGCATTAGCGACGCAATAAACCAGAAAATTAGAAAAATTATTTTTAATTTAGCGATGCACCAATTGCATCGCAAATAATTTAAATGAAATTAAATTTTATAAATTATAAATATTAGAAAAAAATATTGCGATGCAACTAAGTGCGTCGCAATGTTTTTAAAAAAATTAAATATATTAAATAGCGATGCATTAGCGACGCAATAAACCAGAAAATTAGAAAAATTATTTTTAATTTAGCAACGCACAAATTGCATCGCAAATAATTTAAATGAAATTAAATTTTATAAATTATAAATATTAGAAAAAAATATTGCAACGCAACTCAGTGTGTCACAATGTTTTTAAAAGAATTAAATATGTTAAATAGCGACGCAATAAACTAGAAAATTAGAAAAATTATTTTTTAATTTAGCAACGCAATAACTGCATCACAATTATTTTAAATAAAATTAATTTTTATAAAGTATAAATATGAGAAAAAATAATTGCGATGCAACACAGTGCGTCGCAATGTTTTTAAAAATTAATTATGTTAAATAGCGACGCATTAGCGACGCAATAAACTAAAAAATTAGGAAAATTATTTTTAATTTAGTGATGCACTTATTGCATCGTAATTATTATAAATAAAATTAATTTTTATATAATATAATTATCATATTAAAAAATTATGATGCAACCCTTTGCGTCGCAATGTTTTTAAAAAAATTAATTATGTTAAATAGCGATCGGTCCAAAATCGATCGTGGCCGATCGGAATCAGGGCTTGGATCGATCGCAACCGTCAGATCATCGCCGATCGGACCGATCGCCACGGTCCGAGATCGGTCGTGGCCGATCGGGATCATGACTTGGATCGATCGCAACCGTCGAATCGTCGGTGATTGGACAGATCGCCACGATCCAAGATCGGTCATGGCCGATCTGGATCAGGGCTTGGATCGATCGTAACCGTCGGATCGTCAGCGATCTCGGACCGATCGAAACGGTCTGGGATCGGTCATGGCCGATCGGGATCAGGGCTTGGATCGATTGCAACCGTCGGATCGTCGCCGATCGGATCGATCGCCACGGTCCCAGATCGGTCATGGTCGATTGGGATCACGGCTTCGATCGATCGCAACCGTCGGATCGTCGCCGATCTCGGATGGATTACAACGGTCCGAGATCGATCGTGGCCGATCGGGATCACGGCTTGGATCGATCGCAACCATTAGATCGTCGCCTATCGGATCGACCGCGACGGTCTGAGATCATTCATCGCCGACCGGGATCGATCAGGGCTTGGATCGATGGCAACCGTCGGATCGACGCCGATCGGTGCGATCGTCACGGTCCGAGATCGATCATGGATGATCGGGATCAGGGCTTGGATCGATCGCAACCATCGGATCATCGCCAATCGGACCGATCGCCACGATCCGAGATCAGTCGTGGCCGATCGGGATTAGGGCTTGGATCGATCGCAACCGTCGAATCATCAGCGATCTCGGACCGATCGCAACGGTCCGGGATCGGTTGTGGCCGATCAGGATCAGG
The DNA here is from genome assembly GCA_900491605.1 of Calamus simplicifolius. Lineage (NCBI taxonomy): Eukaryota > Viridiplantae > Streptophyta > Magnoliopsida > Arecales > Arecaceae > Calamus > Calamus simplicifolius. Next base: position 983,863 of record UESW01004215.1, on the reverse strand, counting down.
GCTTAGATCGATCGCAATCGTCGGATCGTCACCGATCGGATCGATCGCGACGGTCCGAGATCATTCATCGTCGACCGGGATCGATCAGGGCTTGGATCGATGGCAACCGTCGGATCAACGCCGATCGGTCCGATTGCCACGGTCCTAGATCGGTCGTGGACGATCGGGATCAGGGCTTGGATCGATCGCAACCGTCAAATCATCGCCGATCGGACCGATCGCCACGGTCCGAGATCGGTCATGGATGATCGAGATCAGGGCTTGGATCGATCGCAACCGTTGGATCGTCAGCGATCTTGGACCGATCGCAACGGTCCGGGATCGGTCATGGCTGATCGGGATCAGGGCTTGGATCGATCGCAACAGTCGGATCGTCAGCGATCTTGGACCGATCGCCACGGTCCGAGATCGGTCGTGGACGATCGGGATCAGGGCTTGGATCGATCGCAATCGTCGGATCGTCGCCGATCGGACCGATCGCCATGGTCCGAGATCGGTCGTGGCCGATCAGGAGCAGGGCTTGGATCGATCGCGACTGTCGGATCGTCAGCGATCTCGGACCGATCGAAATGGTCCGAGATCGGTAGTGGCCGATCCGGATCAGGGCTTGGATCGATTGCAACCGTCGAATCGTCGCCGATCGGACCAATCGCCACGGTCCAAGATCGTCGTGGTCGATTGGGATCATGGCTTCGATCAATCGCAACCGTCGGATCGTCACCGATCTCGGACGGATTACAACGGTCCGAGATCGGTCGTGGCCGATCGGGATCACGGCTTGGATCGATCGCAACCATCGGATCGTCGCCTATCGGATCGATCACGACGGTCTGAGATCGTTCATCGCCGACCGGGATCGATCAGGGCTTGGATCGATGGCAACCGTCGGATCGATACCGATCGGTGCGATCACCACGGTCCGAGATCGGTCATGGATGATCGGGATCAGGGCTTGCATCGATCACAACCGTCGGATCATCGCCGATCGGACCGATCGCCACGGTCCGAGATCAATCATGGCCGATCGGGATCAGGGCTTGGATCGATCGCAACCGTCGGATCGTCATCGATCTCGGACCGATCGCAACGGTCCGGGATCAGTCGTGGCCAATCGGGATCAGGGCTTGGATCGATCGCAATCGTCGGATCATCGCCGATCGGATCGATCGCAACGGTCCGAGATCGTCATCACTGATCGGGATCGATCAGGGCTTGGATCGATGGCAACCGTCGGATCGACGCCGATCGGTCCGATCGCCATGGTCCTAGATCGGTCGTGGACGATCGGGATCAGGGCTTGGATCGATCGCAACCATCGAATCGTCGCCGATCGAAACCGATCGCCACAGTCCGAGATCGGTCATGGCTGATCGGGATCAGGGCTTGGATCGATCGCAACCGTCAGATCGTCAGCGATCTTGGACCGATCGCAACGGTACGAGATCGGTCATGGCTGATCGGGATCAGGGCTTGGATCGATCGCAACCATCAGATCGTCAGCGATCTTGGACTGATCGCCACGGTCCGAGATCGGTCGTGGACGATCGGGATCAGGGCTTGGATCGATCGCAACCGTCGGATCGTCGCCGATCGGACCGATCGCCATGGTCCGAAATCGGTCATGGCCGATCGAGATCACGGCTTCGATCGATCGCAACCGTCGGATCGTCGCCGATCTCGAACAGATTGCAACGGTTCGAGATTGGTCGTGGCCGATCGGGATCACTGCTTGGATCGATCGCAACCGTCGGATCATCGCCGACCGGGATCGATCATGGCTTGGATCGATCGCAACCGTCGGATCATCGCCGATCCGATCGATCGCGATGGTCCGAGATAGGTCATCGCCGACCGGGATCAATCATGGCTTGGATCGATCGCAACCGTCGGATCCTCGCCGATCGGGATCGATCATGGCTTGGATCGATCGCAACCGTTGGATCGTCGTCGATCGGAATCAATCATGGCTTGGATCGATCGCAACCGTCGGATCGTTTATAATTATTAAAAAAAAAGTAATGAAAAAGTTAAAAAAAATATTAAACAAATATTGCGACGCCGTAGCGACGCATTTTTGAAAAAAAAAATAAACAAATATTGCGACACAATGTATGCATCACAATTTTATTTTAGTAAATATAATTTTATCAGTCAATAATAAATAAAAGAAATATAATATTACGACGCATTAGTTGCATCGCAATGTTTTTTCTATAAATATGTCATAAAAAAGTATAAAAAATTATTGCGACGCAATATGTGCGTCGCAATCATTATCATAAATTATAAATATTATCATTTATAAATATTAAAAAATTATTGCGACGTCGTAGCGACGCATTTTGAATAAAAAAATAAACAAATATTACGACGCAATGAATGCGTCGCAATTATTTTAGTAAATATAATTTTTATCAGTAATAATAATAAAACAAATATAATATTGCGACGCATTCGTTGCGTCGCAATATTTTTCTATAAATAGATGTAACGAAAAGTAAAAAAAAATATTGCGATGTAATTTGTGCGTCACAATTATTATCATAAATTAAATACTATCATTTATAAGTATTAAAAAATTATTGCGATGCCGTAGCGATGCATTTTCAAAGAAAAAAAAAAATATTACGACGCAATGTATGCGTCGCAATTATTTTAGTAAATATAATTTTTATCAGTATTAATATATAAAAGAAATATAATATTGCGACACATTAGTTGCGTCGCAATGTTTTTTCTATAAATATTTGTAATAAAAAAGTTTAAAAAAAATATTGCGACACAATTTGTGCGTCGCAATTATTTTCATAAATTATAAATATTATTATTTATAAATATTAAAAATTATTGGGACTCCGTAGCGACGCATTATTGAAGAAAATAATAAACAAATATTGCGACGCAACTAATGCGTCGCAATATTTTTTAGTAATATATTTTTTATCAGTAATAATAAATAAAATAAATATAATATTGCGACGCATTCATTGCGTCGCAATGTTTTTCTATAAATAGATGTAACGAAAAGTAAAAAAAAATATTGCGACGCAATTTATGCGTCGCAATTATTATCATAAATTACAATTTTTATCATTTCTAAATATTAAAAAAATAAATAAAATATAAATTATTATTTTAATCAGTTAAAAATATTAAAAAATATTGTGACGCCTTAGCGATGCAATTTCTAGAAAATAAAAATAATTTTCCCGCGAACATTGGCGCCAAGTTAGCGACGCAATTAATTGCGTCGCTATTTTTTTCATAAAAATATAATAAGGCCAAATTAACGATGGATTAGCGAGCATTGTTGCGTCGCTAATACATAATAAATTTTAAAAAAAAATTGCGACCCGATTAGCGACGCAATATTTGCGTCGCTAATCACTTATATATAAGTAGGCCGGCCTTCTCTTCTTCATCCCCGTCTTGACCTAGCCGCCCCCCTCCCCAAAATCTCTCCGGCTCCACCACCATTCGCTGCTCGGCTCCCCCCTCCGGTGCTCCGGCTCCCCGGCGGTCTCCTCCAACTCCGGCATCTCCTCTCGACCGAGGTAAGCCCCCCCACCATTTTGTCTTCTCCGGCCACGGCCGCTGCTGTGGCCGGCAATGGCCTGGCCACAGTGGCCAGGCCACAGTCAAAAAAAAAAAAATTTTGGTAACAGGGGGGTGGGGAAACCCCCCCCCCCCATTTTGTCTTCTTCGGCCACGGCCGCTGCCGTGGCCGGCAGTGGCCTGGCCACGGTGGCCGGGCCACAGTCAAAAAAAAAAAAATGGTAACAGGGGGGTGGGGAAAAACCCCCCCCCCCCCATTTTGTCTCTCCGGCCACGGCCATGGCCGCGGCCAGAGAAGCCGGCCACGGCCGCTGCCGTGGCCGGCAGTGGCCTGGCCACGGTGGCCAGGTGATGCAGGGCGATATTCAAAACGCCTGCAACTCAAGAACGATCTAATCTGCGAGAAAAGAATTCGTCCAGGTTTGGTTCGAATCTTGACAAGAAAAGGGAAAATTTCGAATTTTGATCACTCACAATCCGAAATTTAAAGGAAGAGCAATTGAATTTTCAATTCAATTGTTTTGAATCAGAAAAAAAAAGAAAACATTCATCTCCATTCAAGAGAAAAAAAAGGAAATCTAAAACAGCGTCTTTCTTCTCTGCCTCTGACGGCCGCCCAAAACCAACCTAAATAAGAGAGAAAACCCTAACATCATAAGTTCAGAAAAAATTACAACTATGCCATTAAAAACGAAAACAGGCCCAAAACTCCTATCAGACGAGCCCGGATGGCCAAAATCCACAGCAGCTCATGCCAACGGCAATGACTTTGAATCAGCAGTCCGTTTCCATGTGACCAGCCAAGTTTGGGCCCAGTCCGACACAGAAAATTTCAAGCCCGTTTGTTCTGCAACCTCTTGGACCTTCGTAGATTATCTGGTGTGGTCTTCCCTGACGTGGCCTGCTGACTCTGGGTTGCTGGTACAGGAACATCCAAGGACTGGTTCGACTGACCCGAACTCTGGTCTGAACTGATGTCCTCATCACTCTCCCCTTCCTCTGAAAAGCTTGACCTCAAGCTCGAATTCTCTCCTGCATAAGGGGTCAGATGCCGAATGTTGAACACATCCGAAATGAAGACATCATCTGGTAACTCAACCCGATAGGCATTGTCACCAAATTTCTCCAATACCTGGCATGGACCTATCTTCTTCGGCTTGAGCTTCGTTAAAGCTCCCTGTGGATACCGCTCCCTCGGTAAGTAAACCCATACCAAATCGCCCACTTCAAAGGACTGTTGCCGACGCTGCTGATCAGCTTTCGCCTTGTATTTGGCGTAAGTCTGCTCCAATTTGGCTCTAACAGTCGCATGTATCTCCTGCAAGTCAGACACTCTATCTTCGACCTTCTGACTCACCTTCTCTGGCGACTCAACTGGCAGAACATCCAAAGGACCTCTTGGCAAGAACCCAAACAGTATCTGAAACGGAGCAAACCCTGTAGAACGGTTCACTGAAGAGTTGAACTCAAACTCAATCTTCGGCAAACACAAATCCCAGCTCCTGAATTCATGCACATTTGCCCGCAACAGATTACCCAAGCTACGGTTGACAACTTCAGTCTGTCCATCCGTCTGAGGATGATAAGGACTGCTGAATTTCAACTTTGTGCCCAACTTCTTCCACAGCTCTCGCCAGAAGTGTCCCATAAACTTGCTGTCCCTGT